>SNQJ01S0013019.1:11882-57713 GCA_010110895.2 Picea sitchensis
ATTATATGTATATTATTTTGTATTAATCTAGTAGGAGTACACTTTGTATTAATGATAAGAGAAAAACATAAATGCAATAATAATGAAATACATGGATAGTAATAATGAGAGAACACATGGCATTTTTTTATTTTTTTTCTTAATTTTTGATATAAAAGGTACTATGTACTTATAACCAAGTTTATTGAAATGCAATAATAATGAAATAAATGGATAGTAATAATGAGATAACACATGGCATTTTTACATTTTTTCTTAATTTTTTTATATAAAAGGTACTAGGTACTTATAACCAATTTTATTGATTATGTAATTAATTTCAAATATTGAAATACTTGAAGGAAACAATAAGACTTCGAATATATCAACCAATGAGAAATGAGAAAAACAAATATTTTTATTATATCAAAAATATATATATTTGTTTTATTAAGTTAAACATTACACTACACTGATAAATTTAAAATACAAGGTAAATTAATGTCAAATCAATAGCAAACTCATTGCTATATTCCCTTGGCAGGGACTAATAAGATAAGAGCAGTCTAAAAGTTTCTATTTTTTGATTGTTTTTATTTTTATTTTTTTCCTTTGATTTTGCCTAAAATTTGGTGAGGAATAGTTGGATCTGAAGATTTTAATGGTTAATTTTGTATAATCAAAATTCTCTAGGGGTTTTTCAACACGCTGAATCCATTTATGTATTCAGAAATACAATTTAAACATATCTTACAATGTGTACATCGCTGTTATTTTCTCAGTGTTGCCCCCGCCAACATTATTAGTGGGTTTCTTATCCCCCTTACCCTTTTTACGTTGTTTCTTCTTTCCATCAGGATGTTGGGTGGCCTTTGGATTTGTCGATTACACACTGTGTACATCCAACGTTTGGGTAGGGGGAGCAGTCGGACCAGTGGTTTGGCTGGTCACTGTGTGCTGTATAGACAATTGCTGCAATTGTTTTGTCAGCTATTCAGTGGGATTTGCTTGTGCTGAACCAACAATACCATCAACATGTGGTCCATCTCTCTGTCTGGTTTTATCAATTATGGAGCGTGGCGCATCCGGTAAGATTTTGTATAGTAGACTAGACTGAGAATAGATGAG
Organism: Picea sitchensis; assembly: GCA_010110895.2. Classification (NCBI taxonomy): domain Eukaryota; kingdom Viridiplantae; phylum Streptophyta; class Pinopsida; order Pinales; family Pinaceae; genus Picea; species Picea sitchensis. The sequence continues at coordinate 12,990 of SNQJ01S0013019.1, forward strand.
CTCAAGATGTTGAGCTCTCATGATTGCATATTCTTGGGAAAACACTCCCGACGTTGCGACGTCTTTGGATAATTGCGGGACCAAAGACTTAAGGAACCACTCAAGAAGGAATGATGGTGGGACAAGCACTTTAATCAAACTCTTTCGGCGTCCCCATTCTCAGATGTAATAAGAGATATAGTTCTCTTTTGTCTGTGTGAAATTAGCCAACAAATTTGTGCCTGCGTCGTATCTCACAGGTAATTGGAAATGATTTAGGAAAGCCATTGTAAATTCACCGAAGAAAGAGTATCTTGAGCGGTCGAGCTCAATGTACCATTTTGTAGCACTCCCAATGAGAGTGCATTGAAACAATCACAATTGTACAGAGTCATCTTTCAATGAATTAGACAAGCACCAAAGGTGAAAGGTAGTCACATGATCTCCTAGATCTTTGTTAAGACTAGCTTCGAACTTTGGTATGTCTGAAGGAAACTTCATCAGCATAGGGGGGCAACGTGGATCATGACAGATAGGTTCATTCAACAACCTTGCTAATTTAGGCAAATGCAAGGTTTCCAGGAAAGGTAGTTTGGGTTACTAGTGATAACCGTGGAAAAAGGGGCCTAGAGTTTGACTAGCACCAGGTTCCAGGAAAAGTTGTGTTGTTGGCCAGGGTTCTAGTAGAAACCATGGCCATGACCATCGTATGGATTCTACGTTTGAGGAGACATCATTGGCTGATTCCCAAAATAGGACGTAGATGGTTGGGCATGCATTACATTTGGAGGAATTTGGGAAGGGTTTCCCCATGATGATCCCATGGGCATAGGTCCTGCACCTTGCCCGGGGTTCCATTGGTTATGAAAGGAGTTTCCCCCGATCGACATTCCTAATGAGGGATCTGGTCCCTACCAAGAATTCCAAGGTCCTGGTGCAGAAGGAATTCCTGGGTGTGCCCCCTATGTAGGAATAGTACCCTGCATAGGATTTGGTTGTCCATAACCGAGATTTCCCTCGGTCAGAAAAGTAGCTGATGAGAAATCATTGTTACCAAACGCTCCAAACAAAGAAAATGGTGTCAAACCTACCTTCATATTTTGAGAAGGTAGTCCTTGACTCCCTGCTCCGGTCACACTATGGTGTGTGTTTGGTTCAGCGAGAGGCTAGTGAGCACCGCTGAGTGAAGGGGATGAAAAAAGTAAATGAGTTCCTGAAGTACCCCCTATGGACCCTGGAAGAGAAGCGTTAGAGCTCCCTACCCCCAGACCTACAGTCTGTGTAGTGGAGGAGGTAAGTACAGGGCTTGTACCTGAGCTAGGCATCCCGTATGAGAATGGAGGGCCTGTTTCACTCTGTATGAAAGGATCAGTAGCCGCTGCCAAAGACAGGGTTGGACCACTGCTCGTGGTAGAGGTAGTCGAGACCATGGTGGATTGGACCGGAAATGGTGGGTTAGGGAGTGGAACACCCCCTGTGGTGGGAATAGAATAATTCCCGGCAGAAATGGCAGCATTTGTTTCCATTACTGCATGCGGAACTATCTGGCGCTCGTAAGGTAGGACCTGTATGACGATGGGCGTTGATAGATCAGTGATTGGAGGGTTGGAAGGACCAAAATATTCCTCTCCAAGGTTGACAATGGTTGATTCCTCTGAATGTTGGTCGGGCACAGTTTCCTGTGACCCAGTTGCTTCAAAAGACCCTTGTTGGTCTAGCTTTCACCTTGGCGGTGGTGGGGGTGGCTCCAGTGTAACCAGTGGCAGGCCCAGAAGCCTTCGTGATCAGCAGAGCTCATGATCCTCCATTGTGTGAGAAGATCAAAGACACACTAGGGCATTCTATTTTTTCAAAAAACAACACACACGAGAAAAAGTCCCTACAAGATAAAACAAGAAATCACTAAACTAGTTGGAAGAACAGTTACAACAACCAACACTAGAGAAACTTACCAGTGCAAGTGCAACTCAAATACAGAAAAACCCTACAGGTATACTCTACAAAGAGTGGCATGATGTCTGTCCTAGGTACCATGGTATACCCACGTAGTCACTTGTGTAAGTCCCTAGAAAGATAGGCAACTAGGTTGCCAGCGCGTGAACAGTCACCAGGCGGGTACAATCGACAGTCGGGTAAACCACAATGAGCAGGGTATCAAGCCCGAAACATGTCAAGGGTATCGAAAGCAAGTGTTCTAGAAGACAACTGAGGACCTCGAATGGATTTGATATCCATGAATCTCTGTGGAAAATGCAATCGACAGAATCCCAAGACAAGCCCACTATATGTGTTATCCACTATGATTGGTCCGGCTTTGGAGGGGTTATCTCTGCTGCCTTTCCTTACGCGACCTCGTGTTTAGCCCCTATGTTAGAGTGGGGTCCCAGATAACTTTCATGATACTGGACTTGGACACTCCCTAACTCAGACTCTGATGTTTGATTTAATGGCCTTAAAGAGTTTCCTCTCCAACCTAATTCAAGGCCCTAACCCTAAACTAGTTGGTTGACCCTACAAACATAAAAAGTCTAGTTAATTTTAGATTTAGCATTCTTTTTTAAGGCTTGTCTTAATTCAAGGGTTATGGGAATGAAACTAGTGATGTTTTGAGCGACACAAAGCGAAAATATGCAGAAAAATGGAAACAAAATAACCTTTATGAACAAATTTGCGTTTTTCAATTGCCTAACCATTTTTTCAACTTATGATTTCTAATATCTTTCAACCAGACCACTCAACACAGGATTTCACTCGACTATAAGCTAATTATTATCTAAGTAAACTATTCAGAACTTATGAAACAAAACTTTTCGTGATTATTAATGCAACCAACTACTCAATCAAACAAAGCAGTGAACATATTTTATTTATTTATTTTTATTCAATGCTCACAAAAGAAAAAAGGAAAAATAATGACAAGTAAATACCACGAAAAAACTTCTGGCCTAAGCGCAAATCACAAAGAGTCACTAAAAAGAACACACAAGCAGATTAAAATGGACTCTCACACTTGTCTAAACACCCTAAAAAAGGTAAATTTTGAGGAAAACTTCTTAATGAAAAAGAAAACTATTGTTGTGATCAAACATAAGTTACTGACTGCTATGACAGAGATCAAGAAACCTGAGAGGTATAACTCTTGATAAGGAAAAGGATGACTGCCTCTCCCTCAACAAAAATTTTCTCAACAGGCACGTGGTTGACAGTTCAATAGCCAGTGTGTGCACGCGAGCTGTGTAAAGTTAGGGCACATGTACATGCATGCAGACCTTATGCAGGCCGCGTGTACTTCTACTACTCTTCAAAAATAAAAATAAAAGCAATCAAGCACTGACATAGACTACTGGTATTGAGAACGAGAATCTCTTGAAGACTCAGAAAATGACTTTTCCATAAAAAAGAAAACAATGGAGGGAAAAATTCATAGAACAAAATCAATCTGAGGTGGATCCTAAGCTACAAAACTACAAACACAGAAACCATAATGAGATCCAGAAAACCCTTAAGGAGGATCACTCCTGACAGGGGAGAGGATGACTACCTCTCTAAAAAAAAATTCTAAATTCACACACGCGACTGACACTTCATCAGCGAGCGTGTACAGTCGGGCTATATGAATGTAGGGTGTGGGTACACACATGCAAGCCTTCTACAGGCCACGTGTACCTCTTTAATTCTTATAAAAAAAATGCAATTAAGAAAATAAACAGATACCACTGGTATGGAAGACCAGAATCTCTGTTAGCTCAGACTTTTGCAGAAACTTTTAAAAATAAAGGATGAACCCAATTTTTTAAAAATACCCAAGAAAGCAATCCTAGAAAACCCTAGAGATCCCCAGGATGGTCGCTAATTCTGTTGTTGGGTAAATCTCCCCTACAGACTTAGCATTTAAGGGCTTTGATCATGCATGCAGAAAAATGACCATTCAAAAGGCCTCTACTTTCTCCTATTCTCTCGACACGAAACCCCACACACATGAAATACAAAGGTTTAAAAAAGATTAGATAACTCTACCTTAATTCCTTCATTTGATGTCAATCTCGTTGTCTTCACTCACTCTTTGATTGCGAGCCTCTTCCCAAAGCTGACCTGCATTCACACATGAAAAAACAGAGAGCTATGAACATTCATTTCATATACTAATTGTTGGGTTAGTTGTGACAATATCATAAAATAAACATTCAACCTGAACACATGATATGGTGGGACGGGAAAATTATTCCTTTTTGTATTAATCTTCACCAGAGTAAACTTACAATATGTGGCTAGCACTGCTCCTCAAAACTGGTCCTGGGATTCTCTTCAACTATCTTCCAACTACTTTGCTCTATAATTCTCTTTGAACAAGGATGGCTAAAGGTTGGGACAAAGGGAATGCCAATTTGGGTATAGTTTCTCTACTATGATTTTCCTCTTTTCAAATGGGACCCCTATCCCTTCTTTTATAAGATAGAAGGATCTAGGTATTTGGTCGAGTGACCATCCATGCATGGCCAAAAGGTTTAGTTAACTTTCCCAAAGATGTGTGTTCCGTCAACAAATTTCCTTTTTTCGTTCTTTTGTAGGTACAGGCGGGCTGTAGTGAGTCAGCTATCATGTACACGCATGAAGTAATGGAGCAGGGCGCCTAGGCTTTTAAAAATGGTGTTTTTAAGAAGAGTTGTTCAGTGATGGCTTGGAAAAGAAGGGCTATGAGATGGCCTGATGCCAGGTAAGCATGTATTGTGAAAATTACGGTTATAACAGTGAGGAATCCTTAAGAAGACCTACTCCGACACTCTCAAGACTAAAGTTCCCTAGAAAAGGGACATCATTCGTCACAACATTGTGGAGATCTAGAGTTATATAGTCTAGTTGGTCAACAATAATAATTTACCCTTGATGAGGAAATCTCAAGAGATGAAACACTATAGATGCGATGACATTCATCACATAGAACCAACTACGACCAAATAACAAATTGTAATTCAGAGGTGCATCAACTACTTCGATATCGATTGAAACAATCTTACCATTCAATGTCACAATGAAATATAGAAAGAGTCCATGAGGTTGAAAACCACATCCATAAAACACTTTCAACGTGGTCAGAGATGAGGTAATTTTAGGAGAACCTAGGGATCTCCAACAAGGAAAATACATGACACAGGTGGAGGCTCCCTCATCCAAAACAATACGATGGATGTTCTTTCCACCAACAAAAATTTCAATTTGGAATGCTAAGTGGTGGGAGAGCCTCTCCTTAAAGTAATCTATATTAAACGTGATCATATTTGACTCCTTTGGATCCATAGCTCCAATGAAAGACAACATGGTTCTACGTTGTCTTGGAAAGTTTTGTAGAAGTTCAAGGGTTGACATAGCACAAGGTGCCTACAATAAATATTCAACGATGTTGTAGTTTTTGGTACTGTGGGAATTTGGATTAAATGTCACTTTCGGAATTACTCTTTTCAAAGGGTGTAACACTGTGTCAAATATTGACTTCTCAATCTGAAGAGGATTAGAATATGGAGGAGGTGTTGGAAATATAACTGAGAGGGTGGGGGGGTGAATCAGTTATAATATAATCTTAAAAATTTTTGTTCTTTTCTGAATCTTTCTAAATTATTATTTAATGTGTTACTGATAACTTAACATGCATAGATAAATAGCATTTGATCCGTCACAAAGAATACAAAAAGACACAGATTTCTCCTAAGGAAACCCGTAAAGGGAGAAAACCTCTTCTTCTTAGGATGTCAATCAAGCTCCAACTTTCATGTACATCATAGTATTTGAGCTCCAACTCAAATATGAGGCTACAACTTTTGATAGAAAGCTACAACTTGTAGAGAGTACCAACTCTCAGATTTCTCTAGCACCAACTAGATGGAAGCACCAACTCCCAGGTTTCTCTAGCACCCACTAGAAGGAAGCACCAACTCCCCGAATATATTCTAGCACCAACTAGAATTTAGAGGACTGCAATCCTCCCTAGCCCCACCCTACCACCCTGATTGAATCTTGCAAAACTTTACTTACTTGCTCTGTCTCTGATATGGTCTATTACAGCTCCATGACTCCTTTGCCTCTTCCAACTTCTATTCTCTGTTCCGCTTCTATCCTGTGTTCTTTCTCCTACTGTGCACCCTAATGTTGTTCAACTTCTCTTTATTGGTTTTATAATCTATGTTGCCTCTGCATGCTTGTTACAAGGGAAAAACTCTCTATGGACAAGGGTAAACCATATCAGACAGGTATGACTGCATAAATCAACTCAATTCCAACATATTCTATATACCAATGTGTAATATAATAAAGAGGCCTACCTCGATCCAACATTTGATGATGTTCCACCATTGAGTACTTTGACCCAAAGATTTATACCTGCAAGAAGTTCTCATCAAACAAGAAACTCAAGCATATAGTGATAATAAAAAAGGGTTAGCACATTAGATAGCATAATCCATTAATAAACATTACAAACATGCCCATGGATAATAATCATATATTTGCAAGATACCAATAGGACGGGAAAGGAGTATTTCTATTAATAATTGATGAGCAGAAGTGACAACATTACAGACTTCTGTGTCGGCACGGTTTGAAACCAAGAAACCAAGTTCCTTCCAGCTGGGTCTCCAACACTTCAATCCTCCACCAAAGGCAAACTCATAGGAAAGAGGCAATGAGGTCCTCTCAACAATAAGGGAAGTGTTTGGGGGCTGAACACTATGTTCAGAATTGAGGGACAAAGGGATGCAGACTCAATATGAAGTAATTTCTCCAGAGTAACTTTTCTCTCAAAGTTGAATGCTTTCTCCTCTTTTCCATAGATCGAAATTGTGCTCTTATAGCCTTTAGAATGCAACTCAAGGGCTGAGTCGGAACGTTTCCAGTATATGGAAGGCCAAGGATCAGAGATCTCATGTCGTGACATGGAAAACTGACTTCATTTTGTATTTTCTCACACAAATCCTGATATACATCAGTTGTAGTGGAGCAGTAAGTGTATACGCATCTTGTAAAGTAGTTAGGGAGTGTATATGTGGAAAAATATATATTTTTAGCTCTGGATTCATCAAAAAGGGATGATAAGTCTGCATAGGGAAATGGAAAAAGGCCCTTTGTGCAAGATAGCAATGGTGAGGCAAATCTTTCTATAACAAATTCCCCCTAATGTGTGAGATTAGAGGAGTATCTACGATGGCCAAAATACATTATAAATAACCCAGAAGTAGAGTGGTAGAGAACCAGCTGGATGAACTCAATTGTTCATTACATTATGTATTAACTTTGCATACATGGCTGCCAAGAATACAATGTAGATCCATGTGGAAAATATACCAAACAAGTGTTCATGGCCATGAATAGGCAAATATAAATGTGGTTACATGACAAGAGATGTCATAGTCATGAACAAGTTCCAGTGAAACCAATCTCAAAAATCAATCTAAAGATATCTGTATACCATGGAGTACAATCTAATCTCCCATGATCACTGAAGTCAAATAGGTACTGGTTCAGTGAAATGGAAGCAACAACTCAAGAAAGCTGTGGCCACATAGTGATGTCTTCAAGTCTTCTACACTATCCACCAATGGTGCAAGTCTACATCATGTGAATAAATGAGTTGAGTTCGAACACGATGAGACATCATTTGATTACCGGTCATTGAGGTAAACCATTAACAAACGCGAGACAACATACCGATGATGAAAGTAGGTATCAAGGCACCGAGTACATATCTACAAATGTGAATAAAGGAGTTGGTATCGAACACTTGAGAGATCCATTGATCAGGAGACATTGATGTATTCCCATCTGCCAATGGCAAGAGAGCCTGCCACTAATGAGTACAAGCCTCAAGGTACTCGTAAAACTCTAGGTCTCATATCCATAATAAATGAGCTGAAGTCAATGGAAAGAGACCCACTGAAAGGAGAGCATTAAGGCATCTCTCATCAGTCAGCACAAGGAACAAAGTAGGATCTTCATGATTTGGTGGAGATTGAACGAAGAACATGTTCACAAACCAACGACCCTGTGCGTCTTTTGCATGTGCCAAATGAAAGCAGTACATGAAAAAGACCCTATGAATAACAGCCAATGATGAAAACTACTGATAAAGGCGAGGAAACCACTAATAAGGCTAATGGAATCCAAGACACTGCACGAATCCCAAAGTGTGAATAGATGTCTTTCCGTCGAACACAAGGGAAACCACCCAGACAATGACCAATGATGAAATGTCGATTGTTGGGTTCAAGGTGACCTACCAATGATGAAAGTAGGGCCAGGGTGCATGATGAGACCACAACATCATGTGATTCTGAGACAAACTGAGTGTATGGTCGACATGCAAAGTCAATATTTCTAAGGAGTGGCCGACACAGGTTGATAGACTTCCTTTGAACAAGAGCATGAGACATATGGTGGGATCCAGTAGCATAGACTCAATGATGTGACAATTAGATGCAGGAGGCATCTATAATGTTGTCTATAGGGACTGGAAGAGTAACCAGTCGGTAGAGAAAACTTTGTAGCGAGATCAGCTTCCTAAGGCCATGCTAAACCCAAAATTATGATGATACAAGGACTCAATAACTTTGTACTCTATTCAAAGGAAGCACGACTGCTGCCAATCAAAATATAGTACTCCCTTCCCGCCCGTCTTTTTTTGTTTTTTCATAACAAATGAATGCTATGATACAGTGGAGGGAAGGAGCGTCGCAAGTAAGAAAAACTAGTTCCAACAGTGGAATGTACCTTTGCTCAATGCAAGGAAATGCATGAGAGAGATGGACACTCGGGGTGATGTTCCCTCCAGGGTATAGGGTGTCAAATTGTGAAGGATAAAAACAAGGCTCTGCTTGGTTGAGGATGGAAACTGCTTAAGCAATAGTTTATAACGCAAAGAGAGAACCGACTAAAGGCTCAATACAACAAGTGAGGGCATGAGATGCAATCACAACTTAACGCCAAAAAATGTCCTTTTTTGTATATTTTAGTCTACTTCATGTGAAAAAGGTGTAAACTTGTGCCAAATAGACGTCTTTAGAAATCCAATTTACGAGTGTGAAAAAGACAAGTTCACTCGGCAATATTTTATATTTTTGATAGCGAGTCGGAAAAGAGATTAACTAGGACTCATGATCTTTCAAATCCAATTTTAACGAGTGTGAAAGGGACAAATCACTCGACGATATTTTCAGTTTTTAGTCGAGTCAGAAAAGAGCTTAACTAAGACTCGTTATTTGGGATTCCATGGGTAATAAGGCCGCATGTGCATGAATGAGTAATGAGGCTCATTATAAAGTCATGTATCAATTTTTTCTAGACTCCCAGTCCTAAGGAAGAAAGTCGACATGGGCACCAAATGACAAAGAGGATCTAGCTAGGGTACCCATGTTTGGTAAGCCTCTACCATTTATTAACGACACTATAAATAGTAGATGGAGGGTTATGCGTCGCAATAAATGGGTTCATACCTAAGGCGTAAAAAGCGATAGTCGAAGGATAATGCAAAAATGCACAATGGAGTAGAAACCTATCCTATATGTTAGGTGATGAATATACCTACCTGAGTTGACGAACGACCAACCATGACATTGAAATCTGCAAGAAAATTGAGTTGAAACTACAAAAACAAGCTTAAAACTATTATTGAATTAGTCCATTAGGAAAAATAGCAGCATAAAACTATATCAAGTGGATAAAAATCTTTTATAAGTAGTAATAAAATCAAAATTTACTATGTTATTTTCATTTTTAACCAAATAGTGCAATTTGGACTAAAATACATCCAGAATTCAAATGGCGATCACGGGTGCAATAGGCAACGAAATCACACACCGTCTAGACCAGGTAACTCTTCATCCCATCCTCTTCAAATTCAATGGTTTACAATTTTGAATTAGGTTGTACTTTAATGGTTTTTAAGGGCGCAAATTGAGTTTTTCGGTATACGCAGGTTTCTGCTAATATGTCACATATACGACCAGATATACGCCCTTGTGTGAACTACAGGGGGCATATATAAGGCCCTACCTACGACTGTTCTTGGATAAACCACGTATACATGCGCAAAAGGGAAAAAAATAAGTTTCTAACTCAAAATTTGATTTGGTTTTTGCAGAATGGTGTTGGAGTGGAGGGAGAGATACCATGAGGAGGTAGATGCAGCAGTGGATAGGGATCCAGTGGCTCAAGCGGCTTTAAAAATATGTGGTTTATACAAGTTTTCGGCTCTCAAAGGGATGAGGGCCCAAGTGAGGTTGTTAGAAATGATGGCGGGGTATTGGGATCCAGATAGCGAGAGATTTATCCTTGATGGACAACCATTAAGGATCGAAGTAGAGGACATCTACTTCTTGACAGGACTTTCATGCTGAGGAGAGGTCGTGGACCTTAAGTCACACGGGGCAGGAAGTGGGATGAAGGTCGAAGAATACATCAAGGCCCACTGTGTTGCAGGGATTCCCATGGTCGGAAGTCAAATCCCTATCCGGGCTATAGGTAACCTCATCCTGAATATTATTGTGCTCATGCTTACGAGGATCATAGGATCGGCCTTGTTGCATCAGGCATCGAGACCACTTATGTTTTACGCACTGGAGTGTGCGAGACCCACTGTCTACGATTGGTGTACCTCACTGCTGACCAATATGAAAGTTCAGTTGACATAGTGCAAGCAGGGGGCTAATAAAAATTTTGGGTTTGCCTCTATCCTTTGCAGCTTCTTTTTCAAGCAAGTCCCAAGTCTGGGACCTAGAGTGGAGATCATTCCTAGAGGACCATGTGATCCGACTATGGCGTGATGGATCGAGGTCATGAGACGATAGGGAGGAGGTAGGGTGGCGACACCCTACAATGATGACTTTTTCTTCTAGTGGAAGAGACAGATAATAGCTCTTTATGATTATCCCTATGCGAGAATTGCTTTTAGAGGAGATCCTGATATGCTGCTTCCACCAAGAGCCACCTACGGTGCCATAGGTAAATTGTTTTTTACATATTTCATTTTTTTGTATTTTTGTATTTAAGGGAACAAAAATATTTTTGGATGGTGTTTTAAATATTAACTCGATACATGTGTGATTGTAGACGTGGGTCTACAACGGCCAGAGGGATTCCTACGACATAGGCGGAGGCACCGAGGTGATGAGGCAGTTGGAGGAGAAGTGGAGAGAGTCCTACAGAACATGCAGGGCAACCTGTTGCGTTTGACACAGAGGATTCCTATGGTTCAGGTGGAGGATCTACCTGAAGCCATGCAGAGGCAGGTTGTCGGTGTACCTAGAGCATGGGTAGGACTTTTCCGACATCTTGCCAACGTTGTGGTTTACTATCATGATACTCATCTGGCACCACAGGCGTAGATGTCATGGGACATGTATATCGGCTGTATATGTATTTTGAGGGTTTTAGCCCCAATATTTAACATAAACACCATATTTTTTGGAAATATATAAAGAGGGATCTTCGGCGTTACTCATATCTTACAATGTGTACATTGATTTAATGGTCTTCTTTGCTTTATTAATGTGACAAATGCCAATCTAAAACATACTTAGCGTAGGCATCGGATACATGATTAGAACTTCTAGGAATGTGAAAGTATGTAATAAAATCAGATTGTCATTCTAAAATACGTACCTGTAAGAAACGACAGAGTAACATAGGATCACGCACATGGTAACGACTGTTCAACTGACATACTACTAACTGAGAATCCAGGCGAACCTCTAGAGAGAGAATACCATGTGAGATAGCATCGCGCAATAGTTCTATGATGACGCTATATTCGGCCTCATTATTCATGGATGGCCCTAGGCATACACCACCTGAAGACACTAGTAGACCTTTGGGTGAGTAAATCACCCAAGCAGCGGAAGCCAAGTTCTGTGTATGACTACTGGCTCTATCTGCAAATCCTAGGTAGGTCGAAGACTCCATTGACATCTGCCAACCAAAAGGGAAAACTCGATAAGCAAGCTAAAGAAAAAAAGAAAAATATGTATAGACACTAAATTTACATTAGTATACAAAGGGTTTCGCTCAAGCCTAGGGAACAAGTGTAGTACCTTTTCAAGTAGAGCCCATTTCTGGGCTCAACCAATTTATTTCCTTCATATTCTTCCAATTTGTAGGCTCCTTTTTCTAGAACACGTCGCACGATATAAGGATCGTGCCACATGGGTTTAAGCTTGTCTACCCCTAGCGGTTCTTTGGCTTGGTCATATAAGAGGACCAAGTCACCCTCAGCATACAACTAGGGACAGACAGACTTATCGTATTGAACCTTGACACGTTTCTTGTTTGCCTTGATAACCATAAAGGCATCCTGGCATTGCTCGTCAAGACTCTCTAGGTGTACAAGGCGTCTCTCTAAATCCGAAGTGTCAGGTAGGAGATCGACTACCAATTTTAGAGAAGGGATTTCGCATTCAACGGGAAGTATCGACTCTACACCATGCACTAACTAAAAAGGGGAAAAACCAGTGGTAGTCTTGATTGAGGTTCAGTATGCCCAAAGCACGGGATACAACATGATGTGCCAGTTGGAATTGCCCCGACTGACAGTTTTTTGCAATATGGTCTTGAGAGACTTGTTAATGGCCTCTACTTGCCCATTTTCCTTGGGGTAATAAGGAGATGAATGACCATGTTTAAACCACATCTTAGATGCTAGTTCTACCATCATTTCATTTTGAAAGTGTCTGCCATGATCAGTGAAAATGTCACTTGGGATACCGAACCGGGCAATAATTTGGTTGAAAACGAAGAAAGTTGTAGTCTTCCCATCTAATTTTACAGTAGGCATGGCTTCGGCCCACTTGGTGAAGTAGTCGACAACCACGATAATATGTTGATGCCCCGTAACCAAATTTGGGTTGCAATCAATGAAATCTACCCCCCACTTGGTGAAGGGACCGACGATAATGATTTGGTGAAGAGGGGCTGGGTGCGAGTGCGTTTTTCGAGTGAACACCTAGCAGGGGTGACACTTCTTAACTTCTTCAATGCAATCTTTAAAGATGGTGGGCTAGAAGTAAGCAACTCCTAGGATTTTTTAGGCTGTCGCAAGCCCGGATTGGTGACCACCACAAGCCCCTTTGTGGAAGTCATTTAGGACTAACTCAACTTCCTTGTGAGTTAAGAAACGATGTAAGATACTATCTATTCCTCAATGATACAAAGTGTCACCGATGATGGTATACTTTTTGGCTTGGTATCTAACACATCGTCGATCATCTCGCGAGAGATGTTGAGCGAACTTCAAGGTTTGAAGATATTAAACAATGTCTCCATACCAGGGGTCAGACGATGAGATGAGGAAAATGTGTTTGTCTGCAAACTAATCGACATGGATAACATCCTCATCTAATCATGGGAACTCGGATATTAACTCCACGAAAACTAGTGATTTCTTGGACTTGGCCAAAGCAAAGTCGAGATCAAATTCTTGTAAAATGGAAATCCATTTATTATATTTCCCGCCTATGATACGCCTAGTGAGGACATATTGAAATGGATTAACATCAACAACCAAAGTAGTTTTGTAAAGCAATATATAGTGTCGTAAACGTTGGACTGCATGAACGGTAGCCAAAGCTAGCTTTTCGACATGGGAGTAATTAAGGTCAAGACCGACTAAATTATGATTGAGATAGTAGATGACGTGCTCATGGAGCTCATCATCCTCCTGAGCTAGAACCATACCAATCGTCTCTTTGGACGCGGCAATATATAACAAGTAATCTCTACTGTAATGAGGAGATTTCAGCAAAGGGGCTGATAGAAAGGCTTTCTTTAAAGCGTCAAAAGACTGTTGGGCTCGCTCATCCCAGATAAACGGGGTGTCCTTCTTCAATAGGCACATGAAAGCCTTATTGATATTGGCATAATTCACTATAAACCAACGCAGAAAGTTAGCTTTCCTCTATAAACCCTGAAGTTGTCTAATCGTGCGCAGGCGAGGCAATTGAAGTATTGCCTCAACCTTAAGAGGATCTACCATGATCCCGGTCTCGGAGACTAAGAATCCTAAGAGACGGCCAAACTTAATGCAAAAGATTCATTTGTGAGGGTTTAACTGGATTCTATAGTAACATCATCTTTCAAAAACTAGTCGAAGGTGGGTAACACAATCCACTCTCTTGCGAGAGTGAGCAGCAAGATCATCAAGGTAAGCTTCGACTATGTGTTTGAGATGGTGAAAAGAGAAAGTCATGGCTCATTGGAAGGTTGCTCTGGTGTTTTTCAGGCCGAAAGGCATTTTCCGGTATGCAAAAGTGGCCCAAGGACATATAAATGTCATCCTGTGTTGGTCCTTGGGTTTGATCTAGATTTGGTTATATCTTGAAAATCCATCCATAAAGGAAAATATTTCACTTCCCGCACATTCATCAAGAATCTAATCAATGAAATGCATGGGGAAGTTGTCTTTAGGACAAGCCTTGTTCAGGTCTCGAAAGTCCATACACATGCAGATGGTTCCTTGCTTTTTATTCAAAGGAATGGGGTTGGATACCCATTCAGTCAAGGGAACCAGGTGGATAAAGCCGACATTGAGTAGATTCTCTACCTCTGCCTTAATAGCAGGGGCCTTCATAGAATTAACATCTCTAAGACATTGTCGAACAGGTTTAGCATCCATATAAGTCCTAATCTCATGTTCGACAATACGAGGGTCGATCCCTGACATCTCTTAATACGACCAAGCCAATACATCTCGAAATTATTTGAAGAGGTTGGTGTAGATCAAAATCTCTTCTAGTGAACAACACACACCTATATTTACATTCTCAATCTTGCTAGGGGTATGAGAGATATCGATCGAGACAGTAGGATAAATACTCGCCATATTTCCTTCAGCATAAATGCCATGTGTATCAAGTGGAACTACGGTGTGACCCACTCTCTCACTCAAGGTAGACCAAAAATCATCTTGCTCGATTCTTTCAAGACTTGGGAGAAAATAAGATTGATGATGCATATCATCCCAAGGTCTCTTGGAAACATTCATGGCTTCAAGGATGGCTTCGTTCGAAGGCAAAGTCTCATCCAAGAAATCATGTTAACAATATGACGAAGTGGCCAAGACGGGCCTAGTAACGAGATCCTCCTCATCCGTCTGTGAGGTAACATGATCGAGATTAGTGGAAGAATCAAGGATAGCTTGAGATGCAATCTTCACTGTTGATAGTGGCATAGCCATGCCAGCGTGCAACTGTCCTTCAACCGATGAAGTCGGAGAAGGTAGGGTCCAAGGATCACTAAAATAGGAAGTGCGGAAAGGAATGGACCTCTATGATGAAGAAAGACTACTAGACATGGCATAAACATGGTGAATCGGTGTCGAGAAGTCGAAAGTACCCATGAGGGAAGAATACATTCTGACACTGATATTCTTAGTTGTCGGATGAGAATTATTGACCACAGGGATCGACGGTCCAACAGATGCGTTCAGACTAAAGTACCCAAAGGATAATTGGTCTATCGTCACGATATCCACCTGATGAGGAAAACAAAGTATGCAGAAGACAGACGATACGACAATGACCATAGCATAGGTCCAATTGTGACCTAGTAACAGGTTATAATCGAGAGGTGCATCAACTACCTCTACTTCCACCTCTACCGTCTTCCCACCTAACTAGACTGGAAAGGCGGGGAGAATACCATGAGGGTGGAAGGAATGACCGTCGAATGCAGTCAACATGGTTGACGACTTTGAAAGGGTTAGAGAACCGATGGCTTTCCAATAGACGAGGGACATCACACAAGTGGCAGCACCTTCATCAACGATGTCTCATTTGATGGTATATTTAGAATACTCCACGTGGATTTGGAGAGTCACATGGTAGGGTAAGCAAGGCTTCAAATCCGTGAAATCAAACTTGATGGTTTTCAAGCCACTAGGTTCTAGAGCTCCTAAGGCAGAGAGTAAGGCATTCCTCTACGAGGGACACGTCTGGAGTACCTCCAAAGCCGGCATTGCGCAAGGGGTTTGGCCCAAATCCTCAACAATAGAGTAGTTCTAGGCGGCTGTAGCATTAGGGTTGTGGGTAGAGCGCTTGAGTACTCCTTTCGGAATATGGGGCGGTGGCTCTGGTTTCTCGATCTATAAGTTCCTCTCCGGGGGTGGTGGAGGAGCTTCTAGGCTGGTACTAGCTTTTGAATAGCTGTAATCATGAGAGCAGGTGGCTATATCGATCTTTGCATCAACCATATTCATACAAACATGGTCGCCATCTTGCAGTGGTGGGTTTTGATTCCCACTAGACTCATTTCCGGTGTTCTAAGAACTCAAGGCTAGGTGCTGGTTATGTGGGAATGGATTCATCAGCACAGCGGGCGGTAGATTGAAATTCCTTATAGCCTCCACAAGTTTGGGTCATAAGTGTGTAAGGTGATCATTAGTACAAAGTTTACAAGGAAACCTAACCTTACACTTCTCTTTCTTTCCCTCTCCAGCATTATCATTATGTTTCCCATTATTATTCTTGTCCTTGTGCTTATTGTTATTATTCTTCCCACCCTTACGATTATTTCGACCTTTCCTTTTATTCCCATCTAGTTTTTGGTCACCATTTGGGTTTTTCAATGATTGCATGGAATGTACATCCGCCTATTGGATGGGTTTGGAGGATCCAGATGAAGCTAGTCCCCCGACAGACTTCATTGCCAAGTCTATGGATTTTACATTGGTGGACCCAACAATGCCATCAGCATGAGGCCCGGTTTTCTGTCTAGGATCATGATTTGACCGCAGTGTGTCAGGAAGAAGGTGGTATAACATCCCAGATTGAGCATATATAAGATCGAACTGTTGGGCTCTAAAAATAGCTTCTTCCTCACTAAAGACCCCGAAAGTAGCAACGTCCTTTGAAAGAGGAGCCTGCAAAGACTTTAAAAACCATTCTAAAAGAAAGGCCAGGGGTATAGAAGTCTTAACTAACTGTCTTCACCTACGCCATTCCTGTATATGGTCTGAAATATGAGTGTCAGTACCCTGGCATAAAGTTGACAAAAGTTCAAGGCCAACATCGTAACGAATGGGTAGTTGAAAATGGTTAAGAAAATCTAGAACTAACTATTGAAAAGATCCATATGTCCCCCTAGGTAGCTCAATATACCATTGTGACACAATCCCAATAAGAGTGCATTGAAACAATCGTAATCTAATAGAATCATGATTCAAAGAATTCGATGAGCACCAAAGGTGAAAAGTAGTGACGTGATCACTAGGGTCCTTGCCATTCTTACCCTCAAAATTTGGAATGTCTAATGAATATTGGTGGGGACAGGGGGCCATGAGGGATCATGACTCACCGGGTCATTCATTAGTTTAGGAAAATCTGGAAAATTAAGCGTGGCCAGAAAGGGAATATAGGGTTGCAACACCTGACCCCATCCTCCCGCGAAATATTGTGCATTAGGAGTTTCATTCAATCCAGGATTCTGGTGGGGACCAAAACCTTGTCCGTAATTATAAGACCCTCCTCTGAGCTGATTCATAAAAGATGGATTGGGCATCATTCCAACAGGAATGTTCTGATAAGGATTATTAAAATTTCCCCCAGTTGGATTAGATCCAGGCTGAGGGTTGTTGAAATTGCCCCCTCCTGGATGAGATCCAGGTTGGGGGGTGCCCAAAGTGTAAGACTGGCCTCCTCTAGGTGGGAACCTGGAGGATTGAAGTGGATTCATCATGCCAAAAGTATTGGTCGGAATCAACGCCGAGGGGATAGGGATAAAGGGGGGAACTTATCCGCCAGCTGGGTTGTTCCATCTAGTCTTACAAGGATTAGACCCGGGGTTAAGAATAGGGACACTTCCTACATTAGGATTTGCTCAAGGAATATGAGAAACACCAAACGGGAAGGGAGCGTAAAGAGGTGTAGTGCCCCCAAGTCCAAGGCTAGCGTTATGGCCAGCAGCTGGGATGGCAGTTAAAAACTGCGAGGTGAAGATAGGAATACCATAAGAAAATGGACTAGAAGCCATGGGGATGGTCTAAACATTGTATCTCAGTGAGTTTCCAAAACCTCTAAAAGGGTTTGTGGCAAGAGATGTAGCATTAACTACAGGCCAAGCCATTGTACCGGTATAATCCTTCGGCACTGCAACAGTAGCGGCTGCAAGTGTTGAAGGGGTTCCATTAACTATAATGGGATTAGGAGTCGAAGAGCTCCCAGTGTTCTGAAGACTAGACTCGGTACTCATCCTTGTGGGACTACAAGTCTGAAAAGTGGATGTGTGTGTACCACTATTGATAACTCTGCGCCTTTTAGAAGGCAATAACTCGAAAACTGGTGGTAACTGTAACGACCGATGGGACCTGCGAGGAAGCTGGTCCGACTCCATGATGACTTATGACTCTCCAACAAATAAAAATATATCCTAAGGCCAAATAGTAGTCAAAGAGCATAACAAAAATTCAAATGGACAATATGCATGCAAATGGGCTAAAGTGGCTGAGTGGCTTCCATCGCCAGAGAAGGTATGTCTCATCCAAGAGGGACTTGAGACTCCCCACTAAAGTTTGGAGGTAACAGAATCAGTTATAAGGGCCCTCGTAGGATTAAGAACTAGTTGGTCAGATCCCCCCGGAGAGGTAATCCTCCATAAAGGTTGTGTGTTGTCTGACTCCTATCTGACTCAGGGTACAAACAGAATAACCCCTGCAAGTAACCTATGAGATACCTAAGTCAAGCAACTAATAAAACACTATATAACTGATGCACAAGTGAGCAGTCGTAAGTCTGGATCACTGTATGGGCAGGGTAGCAAAGCTTGAAACCTTGAAAGTACCGCCTCTCACAGAGGTATGGGCACTAGCAATATCCCCAAATATGAATAAATCCATAGAAATATCTTTGATGCTAGGTGAGTATCCAGGGGTTATCCCTTCAACTTACTTCGCGCGACCTTGTGATTAACTCCGGTGTGGGCGGAGCCTGCTGATATTACCAATTATACAATGGACTTCTCAACTCCCTTTCTCAGACACATATGTTGATTTAATTGCCTTGGAGAAGTTTACTCACAAAATCATATTCCAAGGCACTAAATCCTAGTCTAGTTTGTGCAGCCTAAAAAATAAAGTCGCTACTAATCAATTTTAGTTTAAAGCGTAAATTTTATTGGTCGTGGATACTCAAAAAGGTATGGAAGTGAAACTCATGATGTTATAACTCTGCAAGAAAATAAATATAGATATAATGCAAACCCTAAGTTTAACTTTTAAGTGAATAATATGCTTAATAAAATAGTGCAATTTTCAATTTCAACTCTGCAATTCAGAAGTAAGATGCAATCCTTCTCTAAATGTGCTAAGCTAATGATAAAGATTCAAAGACAAAAATGCCAATCAATGCAAAATGCCTATTTTTTTTGTATTTTCAATATTCTAAAAAAGAAAATGCATGGACTGATAAGAAACCTGATATATAAATTCCACCATGTATAAAAACAGGAACCCAAGCAGAATACCAGGCAACCAAGCAAACAACCTAGAAACCAAGGACAAATTAAAAATCGAAAACAAAGAGAAATACTACGCCCAAAAATTCAACTCCCAACAGGCTTCATGCCATCCCAGATAATCTCAACAGGCACTACAGAGACCTAAGAAGGATCAATAATCCTCAAAACCTACCCAGCAGTCACTAAACCAAGAAAACAAGCAAGGGGAAGTGGTATACGCGATTGTTCAGGAGAACATAGCATATATACGCTTCTTGCAGTGAGACAACAGGCATGTATACACGACTGTCAAGGCAAAAAGGGATATATGCTTTAAAACAAGGCCAGGCAAGGGTAAAAGGATGAAAACTCAGACCCAGAGTGAGAATAATATTTCCAGCAGTGATACGACAAGAAACACAAAGGAAAAAAGAGAAATGTAAGAAGAAAAAGTACTTCAACCCTTAGAAGGAAGATCTCTCCCCAGTGGAGTCTCCAATTCTGTTACAAGGGAAAAACCCTCTATGGCCAAGGGAAAACCACAACAGATAGGTATGACTGCAGAAATCAACTCAATTCCAACATATCCTATATACCAATGTGTAATATAATAAAGAGGCCTACCTCGATCCAATGTTTGATGATGTTCCACCATTGAGCACTTTGACCCAAAGCTTTATACTTGCAAGAAGTTCTCAACAAACAAGCAACGCAAGCATATATTGATAATAAAAATAGGTTAGCACATTAGATAGCATAATCCATTAATAAACATTACAAACACGCCCATGGATAATAATCATATATTTGAAAGATACCAATAAGACGGGAAAGGAGTATTTCTATTAATAATTGATCAGCAAAAATGACAACATTACAGACTTTTGTGTTGGCACGGTTTGAAACCAAGAAACCAAGTTCCTTCCAGCTTGGTCTCCACCACTTCAATCCTCCACCAAAGGCAAGCTCATAGGAAAGAGGCAATGAGGTCCTCTCAACAATAAGGGAAGAGCTTGGGGGATGAAAACTGTGTTCAGACTTGAGGGACAAAGGGATGCAGACTCAATATGAAGTAATTTCTCCAGAGTAACTTTTCTCTCAAAGTTGAATTCTTTCTCCTCTTTTCCATAGATCGAAATTGTGCTCTTATAGCATTTAGAATGAAATTGAAGGGCCGAGTTGGAACGTTTCCAGTATATGGAAGACCAAGGATTAGAGATCTCCTATCGTGACATCGAAACCCGACTTCATTTTGTATTTTCTGGCACAAATCCCGATATACGTGAGTTGTAGTGAAGCAGCAAGCGTATATGCATCTTGCAAAGCAGTTAGGGAGCGTATATGTGGAAAAATATATATTTTTAGCTCTGGATTCATCAAAAAGGGATGATAAGTCTGCATAGGGAAATGGAAAAAGGCCCTTTGTGCAAGATAGAAATGGTGAGGCAAATATTTCTATAACAATGCTACACATTGTGTCTCTGATCTCCACTTCAGGTACTTCTCTTCGTCTCAGCCTACCCACTGGCATCACTCTCCAATTAACACCAAATTTTCTCTATTCTACATTTCCTTCACACGTCGAGTCATCTGCCTGATCATCATACGAACTCTTCATCTTCTCTGGCCTTTATCCAAGGTTCTTTGGCTTCTCTGGCAGTTATCCTGAGAATCTTTTGTTTCTCTATCAGTTTCAATTCTTTGCCTTCTCTAGCAGTTACAATCAATCATTTTTGGATCATTTGGATCCTAAGCCCCTTCCTTCTCATGACAGCTGGCTTTGACCTAGTGGCAATCACTTCGGGACTTCATGTTTTGGGTCTTCTGTCGTGAGTCACCCTGACTCTCCCAACTCCCGATCTCCCAAACTCTGAAGTGGATCTTAGCGACGTGCTAGCTCTTCCCTTGATATGACCTTGGGAGATGAATTCATATGACCACGTGCTTGCAGGTGCGTCCATTGGTGGTTTGAGGGAAATCCTCTTTTTTCCCCGCAATTCACTAGGAGCCTCCATGCGTCCTTTCTCCAAAACCGTAGTTTTGATTGTAGCCCGCTCACAAAAAAATAAGACTCGATCATGTTCTGGCCTTGCAATGGAGCATGACCATCGATCTCACGATATTGACGGTGCTCCTGAATGGATGGTTCATATTTGTCCTTTCAAGTTTGTGGACCATATCTCACCTTTCTTCATTAACGATTGAGATTTACTTCGTGATCCAGGCTCTAGGAGTTTCAAATCTCAAACCCTGTTGCTACTGACTGGATATCTTTCGAAATGGAAGATTTGCTGACATTTGTCCTCTTCAATCGATGGCTCTTCCTTCTTTCCTTTGTCCATGCACGATCCTTAGTCTCAATGATCAAGTGACATGCGGCCCTCCAAGCCAATGGACGAGATCAATTTTTCATTTTGGGTTTCGGAAGTTTCGATTCTCAAACTCTGCTTGCTACCAGAGCATTTCACTCGGAGTCGACAATCCACCATCGCATGTCCCCTTCAGATCAACGGTCACGATCCTTTTGCATATTAAGACTTTGAAGATTTCAACTTACGCTATCCTTTCATTGGATTATATCGATTGATGATAATGCTCCTGAAGTGATATTTCAGATCGAACGTCTCGTGTCCACTTCGAGACTTCGAAGCTTTTGTCATTTTCTAGTGGTGAAACTCTCGAAGTAAAAATCCCATAGTGACGTCACTTACTTATGTCACTAGATGACATTTCATGAGACTAGTAGCTGCCACATGTCACTCAGATTTGTGATTTGTACGGACCTGAAATGTTGAATCAACTTGACACTTGTCATTGTCTAATTGTTCCATGTGTCCTTGCTGACGTGGATCCTCATTAACTTCAGGACTTCGGGTATTTCAAATTTTCAAATCACCAATTCTTTCGAAGTGAGAATCCTCGAACAATAACCTCCTCACAATTTTTAGACCCAAACTAAACATTGTTTTTCGATCATGTTCTCAGACCGATGACTCGATCTTTCTGTGATGCTGCTTTTCTAGATTATCCTGTCCTTCCACTTCAAACTAATCTCACAACTGTGGTTTACTGCGGCTCTCCGAACTTCGGGTTTTTCAAGTCTCAAACTGAAAAATCCTCGAAGTGATTTGCTCTGGAGTTGAGGATCATGTGCCACCTGTCAGTCTTGATGATGGATGGTCCCTCCTTACTTCAGGACTTTGGGACTTTGACAAGTCCGCTCTCCTATGCTCATCCAAAGGCTTATCCTTCATGCATTTATTTATGGATCCAATGACTGTTGATCCTCAACACTCAGATCCAACGGATCAGATCTGTACTTCTCCTATGTGCTTCCTCTGGTCACTTGACATTGATCTAACAGTCATCGGGTATTCAGGATTGGTGATCCAACGACCACTATCGTTCTTCCTCCTGAGCTTTCTGATCTCTCTGACTTAGAAGGTTTTCTAAGTGTTCAAAGGTCTGGACCTTTTCTCCTCCTACGAGTTCATCTCTTGGACCTTGGCTGCACCTCTGGAAAGAGAAAACCCTCGAGGTTTGGTTTGTTGATGTTCTTTCCATCAATGACAAGAACATATGACAAGAACATTCTTCCTATTAAACATGCCAACAGGAGGAGTGGATGTGGTGGGCTGATCAAAAGCCTTTCTCTTAGTTTGATCACCTAGAGGAGTGGCATACGTATTCTCTCTAGTTGTTACATTAACCTTATTAAACATGTATACCTCATATGAATTTTTGGAATCATCTCCATGATGGGGATGACCTGCATTGCCCCCTTGTGGAGGGGAAATATTTTGTGAAACCAAATTTTTCTGTTGAACCGGTTGGGAGGAACCCTTTAGAAATTTATCAACCGCCTCACGATGATGACAATATTTTGTGTAGCGGTCTTCCTCACAAATCATGCAAGGAAACTTAGACTTCCTATTCGATAGAATATCAACAGTGTTTGGGTTATCCTGCTCACTCAAAGATTTCTTGGATTTACCCTTATTTTTCTTCTTACCTCCTGGTTGTTGAGATGAAGTGGATTGGACCACATTGCCCTTTGAAGATTGAGCAGGAGTGGAAGTAGTTTTGGTCTTTGAAACATAACTTGGTTCCAAAGAAGGTTTTGTTGGATCGTTCGACGTACAAGGAGCATTAGGGATCATATTGTAAAGTGTGTCAGACTAGGAATATACTAAGTCCGAATACTGTGCACAACTAATATCCTATTCCTCAGTAATAAAATTTCCCATAGCAACATCATGGGCGATGGGAGGAAAGAGTGACTTTGTGAACCAATCCGCAAGGAGTTGGTCCGGAATGGGAGCTTTAATCAACCATATATGTCGTCTCCACTCATGAATATGATCAGATATGTGGGTGGAAGAGGATTGTTGGAGTCAGGTCAAAAGCTTAGTACCGGTCTCATGCGTCAGAAAAACCATGGCAAGAAAGTTAAAGTCGACAAAGGAGTTATGTAGCAGCTCAATATACCATTTCACTGCTACACCTGTAAGTGTTATTTGAAAAATTCTAAGACAGATGGAATCATCCATCGAAGAGTCAGAAGAACACCATAAATGGAAATTCATAACATGATTGTTAGGATCTTCCCCAGGTTTTCTGTTGAATTTTGGGATATCGGATGACAATTTGGCAGGGATGGCAGGCCAAAATGGAGCATGTTGGATGGGATTGTTAGTTAAACATGACAAATCTAGTTGATCTAATGTAGCCAATAATGGAAGTTTTAGGTTAGCCTGTGAATACTGGTGGTAATCATATGGCATGGGAACATCAGTAGGACTGTATCTAGGTTGCAGCGAGATGGAAAAGCTAGATTTTCCTCCCATATATGGTGGTTTCCCGGGTTGTCCACCCATGAAAGGGGGTTGGTTTGATTGTCCACCTACGTAAGGTGGTTGTCCTAGATATCCACCCATATATTGTGATTGAATAGATGGACCTCCTATATACTATGATTGACCCGATGGTCCCCCCATGTATTGTGGTTGAAGGGACTATTGCATCAGAATCATGGGGTTTATGAATTGAATGGGAAAAGTTCCTTGTGGAAGAATAGCCCCCGAATTACGTTGACCCTACAAAGGGTTAGCAATTCCTAGAAATGGATTTTCAAGATACAAGTCAGTGGTGGTCAGGATAGAAGGACTAGCAGGAGTGGTTTTCCACCAGGCTATTTGATGTTTCCACCATGTAGTTTTCCTCTAGCTAGTATAATGTTTCCCTACAATTGAAGGTTTCCCCCCAGCTGAAGGTTGGCCTCCCATTGAAGATTTACCTCCAATGTAGGGTGTACTAATTTACGATGGTTGAGATGGAGTCTGAGTAGCTTATGGAACCGTGGTTGTGTAAATGACTTGAATGCTATCCATCTAGATGATGGAACGACCGAGTAAGGCACTTGGTGTGTGCATGTGTGGAAATAGTGAAGAAGGGATATTACCTGACCCATGTGCAACGGAAGGTGTACACGCAAGTGGTGGAGTCAGAGTTACATGGGTTACCGATGTTTCTGGTAAAGAATAAGCACTGAAAGTACCAACTACAGGATTTGTGGAAAAATATAAATTCCCAAGTCCTTCAGGAAAACCAAAAGATGATGGGTTCACACAAAAATATTGTGTAGTGGTGGAACCTAGTGGTAAATAGTAAGAAGAATAGGCATCAACAAATCTTGTCGATGGTGGATTAGTGAGTGGTGGACCAAGTGGATCAGTAAAAGGAGGATTCATATAAGATGTAATGATTTCTACAAAGGTTGTGACTGATACTTCTATGTGATGGCCACTTCCAGGAGCTATGATCCTAGTCTCAAAAGTTTTATCTTCGATCATTCCTTCATAGGAAACGTTGGGTTTTGGTTCTTGAGTGTCAGGTTCCATACCTTGTATACTATGAAAAATCTGATCCTAAGGACGACTACAAAAGTCAAAGATGCACACTCCTAATAAAACTAAAAGAAATCAATCAAGAAACAATAATCTCAAGGATCTTTCGAATATGGGATGTCAATCTTCCAATGAATAAAGGAGAAGCGGTTACCCCAAGCTCCACGTAACATCCCTTCTCGGTGCAAGCAACCCTCACTTTTTCAGGATCACCCTCCAAGGGTACTGAGAGTGTGATATGATGTTTTCCCCAGGTACCGCGGGAATCCCCTCACAATCACCTCTGTATATACCTAGGAAAGGAAACTAAGGTTACCAACTCACAGTAAGCCTCCAGGCGGGTACAGTTGACAGTCGGGACCGAATGTATGGGAAAGATATCAAATTCTGAAGCTCTTCAAGAGAACTTAAGACAGTTGGACTGGTAAGACTTCTGAGGACCCTGGACGGATTCAGGATTCACGAAAAACCGAGACCAAATGAAACCAGTGGTTTCTCAAGAAAAACCCCCAATATATGCTCTGTCCACTACGATTGGTCAAGCTTTGGAGGGGTAATATCCTCTGCTCTTCTGCACATGACCTCATGTTTATCCTTTGTGTGAGAGGGGGTTCCTGGATGTGCCTATATAAAATTTGGATTTGTACACTCGCTAGTGTTATACACTATGTTTAGTAGTCTTGGATGATTTAATCACTTTACCTAGTCCAAAGACCATAATTCTATGCTATTTGTTGGCGCAAGTTTGATCAGACCAAGGTCCTTCTCAAGTTACCAACAAAAGGTACCATGTAGTCTAGAGCACTGGAATTTTCATCTCCTCTAAAGAGAAGAAGTATCACTTGAAGCACTGGTGAAACAGATAGATAGGGAAGGGTAGGGAAAAGACTTAAGAGGATCCATAGAGCCTTCAGGACTCATTCATGATCTTGCGCAAGAGACATGAACAGATCTGAAACATACATGTGCAAGAATCGAACCTATTTACGTTGCGAGCAAGAATTTAAACATAGAACCATCAAACAGAACTCATAAGCCATAAGGAAATACTGTAATGCATAAGTAAACACACAGAGACACATCATATTTGAAAATATAGGTCCTTCTTCATATTATCTTCAGAATCTTTCTTTGATTATAGACTCATAATTACATATTAGTGCACTGTATAGACTCTTGACTCTGGAATCATGTTGCAGAGCTCCAATTCTTAACTGATAGATCAAACTCATTACAGAATCAAGACTTGACTTCACTCAACTTACAACAATCATCAACAACTAATCCGTCTGGGTAACAACAAAAAAAATGACTAATCAACCGACCCTTTTACAATTATGTTCATCAATCTATATAAGTTGGGTTATGTCTTGCTTCTCGGCTTGCATGCTTTCTTTTTCTGTTTCAACTGTTCGTTACTTAGCTGGCATTGCGCTTTCTTTCGCGACTGATTTTTGTTGCTCTTTCTTGCTCCACTTTCCAACTTCTTTTGGAGCTTTTGTAACTCGTGCTCAGTCAAAACTTGTGCAATTCCTTATCCCAAAAATGAAGGGCCCAACAGGCTTCAACCACAATCCTTGACTCGCCCTTGAGTCAAGTGCTTGGTTCTTTCACATCTTCCAGGAGCATCTAT
Source organism: Picea sitchensis (assembly GCA_010110895.2). Taxonomy (NCBI): domain Eukaryota; kingdom Viridiplantae; phylum Streptophyta; class Pinopsida; order Pinales; family Pinaceae; genus Picea; species Picea sitchensis. Next base: position 39,969 of record SNQJ01S0013019.1, read on the forward strand.
TGTTTTCCCTTGTCCTACTTTTCTTCTTACTTGGGCTCTTGTGTTTGTGATTTCTCTTATTTTACCTCTTCAAATGAAGGGCCCAACTCTGGTACCAACTCTAAGGCTCATTGTTTCACTCCTTGAAATTTTCCAACTTTGTCCTACCACTTCCTACCGACGAGTGATGCCTTGACAACAAACTGTTGGGTCACCTCTTTGCTATACTCTTTTGGCTTGGCCACGACCAACAAGTTCCACTCAGAATCTGTTGTTGCATCAAATTGATGCATTTGCATGTAAGTTGTCTGAATTACAGGTCGAAAGTCGCACAACTCTTTCTTTTCTACGGACTGTGCCTCAAAGAGTGCGTTCAGTTCATTGTCTGCCTATTGGATTTGGTCAAAATTATGTTGTTGCTCCATAGGGTCCATTGTGGCCACAACTTCTTCATTCAACACCTGGATCTTTGTGGACACTTTCTCCAAGACTTGTTTTCATCAAGCAATGATGCCCATCCAGTCGCTGACTTCCCTGAAGATTTTTGTGCATTTTGATGTGTGCTTGTGCAGTGCTACTTGGGCATTGTTACCTTGCAGTATTATCTTATGCATCTACTCTTGCAGATGTTGAGGATTTTGTTATGCTTCTTGCTAAGTCTATCATAGTTGTGCTTCCAACTGATCAGTGTGAGTGGGGAGTTGTGTCCATGCTCCTTGTAGCAACTCAATCTGGTGCTCTAGCTCACCTTCATCACTGGCTTCGAGTAGTTCAGGTGCAACCTTTTGAATCTCTAGCCAAGCTTCGACAAGTCTTTCCTGCACTCTTTCCAGTTTGTGTTGAACTTGGATTTTGTCATGTGCTTCCTGCTTCCTACATGTTTGCGCGACAAACTCTTCCTTCCTTGCAACCTCGATGGATCTCTCGGCCTCCTGGAGCCTTTGCTATAATTGACCAGGTGATGCTCTGATCAGTCCAAATAAGTGCATCACTAGCCACTATACCAGATCAGTGGATGAAAGAGCTATGTCTCTAGGTGCTTGCGTCTGTAGTGGAAGTCCAGTGGCCGTTGAATGCTCCGAGTGGGTCTCTACCTCCCTGTCTATTGGTGGCCCTAGTGTAATCCTTAGCCTTAGCGCTGCAGGAAAAATAGTCAGAACCTTTGTTATGGCGATGCAAAGTTGCATCAGTTCTGTGCATTGCTGAGGGTCCTGGAGAACCCGCTCCATTTGTTCACGCACGAATGTCATGCTCTACCCGGTTTTTTATTATGGTTCATTGTGACCATCTGGTATTTCTGGCTCTTTTGTTGTGTCTGCTTCATGCGTCATGCTTTCTTGGGAACCCTCACCCTTGGCCAGTGAGGTGATTTGCTTGTTGCTTTGGGCTTCTGGATCCTCTACAGTTTGGCCATATTTTCCTTGCACCGAAGGCTCAGTCTGTTGTTCCTGGATGTCTGGATTTAGATCATTCAACCTCATGCTCTGCTCTGGTGCTTTGGGGTCTGGACCAAAAACTTCTGATCTTGGCTTGGGTGACTCTTGGGTTATTTCTAGGAGTCCTCGCTCCACTATCCCTGGATGATTGAGCTGCATCATCTCTGGGGTTGTGGTCTGGGGTGGACTAGTGGTGACGTGGTTTGGTGATTGGGGTGGTGGTGATGGAGGGTGATCAGTGATGAATGTGGATGGAAATGTTTCAGGCTCCGGGGCATCCTGAATGTCAATGATAGTGCTGGCTTTGAATGTTGAGTGGGTGCAGGGAGCGGTTGATGCAAGGGTTTGTGGGTTTAGGGGTTTGTTTGATGAGACCCTGGTTCTGGTCCTCTTCACCAATGGTTCAGTACCGAACACAGTGCCCAAGGTCTAGTTAAAATCCATACCTAACAACATGGCATTGGCTAGAAGTGGATAGAGGGACGGTATTTTCTTTCACTCCAATTGTTGCATCTCTTCTTCCTCCTCGGAGTCTGATTGTGCTAGAGCATCTAGCTTTTGTGGCTCTGGAACTGAGCTTGGTTTGACTCCTGCTTCTTTGTCGGTCTTCTTTAGGATCTCCGTAGGTAGGATATAATGCATTCCCAACTTGCGTTGACTGCGTTTGACTCCTAGACATGACATGAATTCCTTGTCAAAGGCCTGCTCATCGAGATAGAATGACAACATCCTTGTGTAGAAATCTTCCCTACTAACATGTCTCAGCTAGACAAATGTATGGTGTCGATTCATGCTGAAGGCAATATTTCTTGTATTGCAGTTGAGGAGATCCTGTGGGATACATAGCCTCTGTGTTGCTTCTATCATACCGTTGTACCATTTAGAAAATGTTGCGGCGTTGAAGGTTGTATTCTTTGAATCTAGCTTGGACTGCCATGTCTCGAACATATTCGCCATGCACCCCTTGTCTGGTATATTTGGTTGTCTTCCCATTGGTGGCTTCCATTTGAACATAGCAAATTCCATTAGCACATATCCATAAGTGAAGGTTCCTTCTCTTGCGCTTCCTCGCATGCCACTAGGAGTTCCTCTAGCAAGTAACTGTGCCAATTGAACACAACCCCATTGGTACAAAAGTCAGATATGGATAATGAATCTAGTGTACATTCTCCCTTGTAGTATGATCTCATAACCTTGCTGGCTATGATGTAACATCCAGTTCATACTGTCTCGGGTAGTATGGGTTCGATTACTATTGTCCATCCTCCCCTCTTTGTGTTGAATTTCTCATACAGACTGAGCTTGCCTTTCTTTTTTCCATGCTTACCGTGACCCTGGAATTCTCTCGACACATATTCCCCTTGGGAGGATAGTCTAGTAAGTTGTTGTATGTCTTCAACATGGATTGGATACTGCTTATCCAACCATAGAATTATGTCATGCACCATTCTTATCAGAAAGTTTGTGCACCGCGCAACCTCACCAGTGGTACCAAAGACTGGTAGGTCTCTCAGGTTCATGATGGTTGAATTGAATAAATTGATGAAGATTTACTTTGGCACAAATTGAATACCTTTGATTCCATCTGGAGCCATCTCCTAAGAAACATTTGTGTGCATCTGAGAGAACAAGACTGAATCCGTGAGGTCAAGATTGAGAATCTTGACATGCTCCACCTTCCCTTTGATATCACCTACGATATCGACTCATGGATCATAGGGATCATCTGGAATGACCTATTTACACATAACACTTTGTCTTGTTGTGGCTCTCGGCATTCACACTTTTGCGGCAACTAAGGACTAGGGTTACAACTACAGATTTCACAATGGTACAGGCTAGTTCGCTCTAATGAATTCAGAAATGGATATCTTCTTTTGCAAATGATACATTCTCGGGTGAGTTCTCAGGGACTTATACTTGGCTTAATGAGTAAGTTTAGAAGTAACTATTGTTCATCATGACTGTATGGACACAACTGGATCTAAGTTGTCTGACGGGACAATTTAACAGGGTAAATCCTATTAGGCGATTCTGGCATTTACTTATTTGTGTGAGTGGGATAGGGACGTGCCCAATCTCAGACCTTTTTGTTTGACGAGAGGGTATCCCGATGCGAAATTCGATGGCATCTTTTCATAACGTGGCTTTATGGCTTAACTGACCTCAGACAGGGTACCGAAATGGCAATAAAGGCTGTGACTAGACTGGGTTCGTGTGGCACATGAACTCAAATCATATTCAAATTCATGGTCCCTTCGACCGCAAAGGTTCTCCCCATCATATTAATGACTTTCATTAATGGATTCTCTTATGCTTCAGATCCTGCAATGCTGAATCATTAGTTCTGTATCAAACAACACTTAAATAGAAAATGAACTATGTGTCATGGCGCAACACTGCGCACATGGACTTTATTAACTGAATTTACAAAATTTCATAAAACTCAAATCTAACTATTGTACAAGCTCCTTTGGACTAGAGTGACAGTCCCTCTTTCTCAGTTTTGAGACAGGTAGGGCTTCAGGCAAGCGCCATTCACCCATCCTGGCCACAACACACCATCCAGTTGTGTGAGTCTGACTGCTCCTGAGGGTTAGATCTCCACAATTATGAATGATCCCAACCATTGCATGCACAACTTGTTAGGATGCTTTTGTTACTGACTATCATAGAGTAATAGCTTGTCTCCTTGCATGAATACCTTGGTCTTAATGTGCCTTTCATGCAAATCTTTTTGTCTTTTGTTTTCAACCGAATGATGGAATTCTGCTAGAAATCTAGTCTCCTCGAGTTCTTGTAATTTCGTAAGTCTCTGCGCAATGGATCCTCTTTTGACATACGTGTGACTTGTGCAATATATAAACTTGGGGTGATGAACTCTACAGGAACCACTGCCTCTTTCCCATAAACTAACTGGAATGGTGTGTACCTGTGGATTTTATTTGTGGTTTTCCTGTAAGCCCATAGTACTACTGGAACTCGGTCGTCCCAGTCCTCCCGGTTTGTGCAACAAACCTTTGTCAACCCCCTTTCCAGAATCTTGTTGAAGGCTTCGACTGTTCCATTGGCTTGTGGGTGGTAGGGACTTCTCTTGTGATGTTGAATCATGAATTCTACTATAAGTGTTTCTATAGTGATGCTAATGAAATGAGCTCCCTGATCATTGGTTAGGCTCTTGGTACATCCGAACCAAGTGATGATATTATCGAAAATGAACCTAGCAGTAGTATCGGTCGAACATTCCTGAACAGTTTTTGTTTCTACCCAACAGGTAAGGTAGTCTGTTGTGGTGATGATGTACCTAGCCTTTGAATGTTTGGCTGTGGGGTTGATTGGTCCAATGAAGGCAACTGCCCATTTCTTGAATGCTTGTAGAGCTCTAACTGGTTGTAGTGGTAATTCATCCTGGCGTGATGGATTTCCCACTCGTTGACAAACATCACACGATCTAGCATATAATTTTTCATCCTTGAATAGTGTTTTCCACCAAAGTCTTGCCTGGAGAAATTTTTGTGGCGTGGCCTTTCCTCCTACGTGGCCTTCTGCAACTCCACTATGGCATTCCCAAAGTATATTCTTGCTTTCAAGATCCAGGACACATCGTTTGAGGATGTTATCTAGTCCTAGTTTATACAATTGTTCGACAATCAGCTAGTAATTTGTTGCTCTAACAACCATGTGGCGTTTCTAGGTTGCAGAATATGTTTCTTGACAGGCCCCTGTACTTAGGAAGATTGTTATGTCCTCCAGGTACTCTGGTATGGCCTCAATCCTGAACAAGTCTACATTTGGGATTTGATCATATACTTCTCTACCACTTTCTCCTGACTGTAACCTGGATAGGTGATTAGGTCCTACGTTGCATCTTCCCAGCTTGATGATAAATTCAAAGGAAAATTCTTGAAATAAAAACAACCATCTACAAATTCTTCCTTCTAGCATTGGTTTGTTAACTAGATACTTTAATGCAGAGTGATCAGTAAAGAACTTGAAATGAGAACCTAGAAAATAAATTCTAAATTTTTTTAAAGCGTAAACCATTGCTAAGCCCTCCCTTTTTGTCACTGTGTAGCTTCATTCTGCTTGTGAAAACTTTCAACTCGAAAAATAGATAGGATGATCCATAGCTCCATATCTAGGTTGCGTTAAGATAGCTCCCAAGGAAATTCCTGAAGAATCTAGATGGACGTGAAATTTATTCTCCCAGTTTGGGAATATTAGAATCAGTCTTGTGTTGAGATTCTCCTTAAGTATCTCAAATACTTTATCACATTCTGGAGTCCATTGGAAGGTTTCATCTTTTTCAGTAGGTTTTCCAGAGGTGCAGTAATGTTGGCATATCTTCGAATAAACCTGCGATAGTAACCTGTGTGTCCCAACATGGAGCGCAACTGTTTAGCACTCATAGTTGTTGGCATATTCACAATGACTGCAACTTTGACTAGTTCTACCAATACTCATTCTCGACAGACTACATGGCCCAACAAATTCCCGTGTGATACACAAAAGATACATTTTCTGAGGTTCAACGAGATCTATAATTCTCTACATCTGTCAAACATTAGCCTTAATAGTGCTACATGTTCCTTGAGCAGGCTTTGTATTGTCCAATCATCCATATAGACTTCTATAAATTTGTGAATGAACTCTCTAAACGCTGCTATTACAATCCTAGAAAAAACTGCAGGGGTGTTCTTTAAGCCAAATGGCATCACGTTGTATGCAAAAGATCCCCATTTTGTTATGAAATTGGTCTTCCTTTTGTCCTATTCAACGATCCTGACTTGATGGTATCCTGAAAATCCATCTGTGAATGAGTATGCTTCCTTTCCCGCAACCTGTTCTAGCACCTCATCTGTAAAGGGTGTTGGGAAAGGGTCATACACACAAGCAGAGTTGAGAATTTTGTATTCTACATAGACTCTAATATCCTCTGTGTCTTTCTTGCTTTGAATAACTATCGGGCTAACCCACTCTTCTTCTTCTACTACAAAAATGAGACATGCTTCCAACATCTTGTCTATCTCCTTCTTAACCTTCTCTTTTACTCTAGGGTTAAGACAGTATGGTCTTTCTCTGACAGGCTTGGATCCTAGTTTTAATTCAATATTCATTTCTCCCATGACTCCTTTGATTCCCTTTAACTCTGAAAAAGTCTTTGGGAACAAATCCTCATATTCCTGTAGTAAACTCTCTATTTCCTTACTGGTTTGCTCATCCCAATAGTCTCCCACCATAGCTATCTTGGGTTGCTCTATGGTCCCTATGTTGATTTTGCACAATTTTAATGGGTGATTGTAGGAACTATCGGTCTAGTTGGGTATGGTGTTTTGAATTTCTCTACTCCCCTCTCTCTCTTTGATGGCTACGTTTCTCAATTCTTCTAAGTCATCTAGGCTTTATAAATCTCTGTTAATCTGATAGAATTCTATAGGTTTCTCAGTTGAGGGCAAGTGGAGATTAGTCTGAAGTTGTTGGTTATGTTTGGGACATAACACTAAGTTTGATTTTTAATTGCCATTATCTATAGAAAGAAATTCTTTAATCTTTTGCAGGACTACTTCAAGCTCAGGGTACTTACTTGTAAATGAGAAGTCCTTGCAAAATTGAGCTGCCAATGTTTTATAGTCATTGGTTTGTCTTCTGTTTTCCTCATGTATGACCTAAGATTTTGGGATTGGACCTAGAGAGTGGGGAAATACCTGGACCCAGAAGTGAGAGGGTATCCCCGCAGCTTTCCACTGTGTCACGCACTGTTCAATATGTATTCCAGGATTTGATTCTCCGCTGAACAGTTGTGCAACTTGGAGATCTGTCTGCATCTCTGATTCTAGTTTCTCCTTATACTAGAACCTGTACTTGATAGCTTGATTCACCTCATCCCAAGTTCTGAGTACAACTTTATGATTAGCCCACCATCTAGTGGGGGTGTTCTGAAAAGATACATCTAGTACCGAGATTCTTTGATCTTCTCTTACATTTTCTTCCATGTTGTGCAAAAAAATGTCTATATCTGAGGTGCCATCGTATACTGGGTGTTCTCTAACTTCAGTCCCAACCCATCTGGTCACTCTGACAATTGCGCATCTTCTTCAGAATCTTTTATGTGAACCTTGTTTCCAACTATCAAAATCCAATTCTAAATCTTCATCTACTGATTGTATGCTTCTCCAACTTACTGATCCATCAACAGTAGGATTTATATAATCGTTTCTTGTTCCCGCTATTACGGTGTACAACTGGTCCAAGTCTTCTCCCTCCATATTATTGTCTGTTGGTTCTGTATACCTGGGTCCTACATATGGATCCAAAGGTTGAACTACCTTGATTCCTTAAGCCTCAAAGGTCATGGTGTCTTTCTTCAAGTCGATTACTGCATAATTATCATAGGCCTAATCGATGCTAAGTAGTGCAGGGTAAGGGTCCTTATCTCCCATGATCTCAATGACTTCAAAGTCAACCATTGTCTTTACTCCCGCAACATCTATTTCCACATTCTCCAGTCTTCCTATGGGGAAGACACAATATTGGTTTTCCATTCTTAACTGAATTGGGGAATATGTCATCCTAGGTTTTCCTAAAGCTTCCCAGGTCTTCTTAGGTAGAATGTTCACATCGGAACCTAGGTCCAACATGATGTCCTTAATCTCAAATTCATCTAACTAGGCTATTAGTATGATCTCTTTTCTAGTTCGTACTTTTCTGCGTTGCACTCTCTGAGTACTCTTCTCAAGAATATTAGCCCTTATTCTTGCCTCTAGGGGTTCTTCGTTCTCTAAAACTAGGTATAGCGCATTGCACAACTCTTCTGTTAGTTGATCATTCCCCATAATTTCAGATAATAATTGAAACCAAAGGTCAACTACATTTTGAGGTTGCTCAGGTTGTCTCGACATGGCTACAGGGTTTCTGGGTGCAAGGGGTGAAGTAAGAACTTGTGCCATATTAGGATAAACAATAGGCTGTGGGGGTTTCTCTTGCCTCTTAGGGCTAGGAATATTCTGAAACATTTCTATGGAATATTTAAAGAATAGATTTTGTTTTAGGGGGTCATACATGTCTTCTTTAGGTGCTGCTTTCTGGATCTGAGGTAGAGTATCAGCATCAACTCTTGTCTTTGCTCCTCCTCGAGTAACGATATTAAGGTTGGGAAATTTTCCCTTAATAACCCTCTTGATTTATAAACTGATGAGGTTAGTTCCTCTTTGTCATACCCGGTCTTCCCATTTTGCAATTAACTATGGGAAGTCTTCAGTTGCGTGCCCATTGGTTCTGTAGTGAGAGCACCATGGTCGCCTTGGATGAGGAAAGTCTCTAGCCAAGTGACCTTTCTCATCATAGTTATAACATCTTCTTGGCCCTCTTCTCTCAGTTCTTCCTCCTCTGGCTCCACCTCCTCGACCTCTTCCTGGTCCCTGAGGATTTTCATTCACCTTGAATGTTGTTCGGTCTAACCTGTCTGCAAGTGCATCCAACTCTCTACATTGATTGGTAGTATGCGTGGGATATGCGCATAACTCATAGTGTAATATGTTTGGTGTTGTCGAATATTTCTGCATGATGGGGCACTTTCTTGGCCCATGCCCATGGATTTGACAAATTTCACAATACTCGGTTGTTGATGTTTCTTGGCCTCCTGGGAAAGCATGATACGGGATGGGGTTGTGGAATGGTAAGTTCATCGACACTTGAAAAACTCCTCATGTGGGTCCTGGTGGGGGTACCATCGGATTCTGAGGAGGTCCCATTCCCCTTATTCATGGACATTCATTCGCCAGATGACCTTTCATATAATAGTTGGTGCACCAAACCTGTGGTCGTGCTAGTCTGGGTATCGACAACTCTTGAATATTTTTTGTAAGCATCAATATCTGCCCTTGTATTTGCACCAGATTCGCATCTGTTGAGGGCCTTTTCATTCTCAGTATCATAGGGTATCCCACCATGGAGTCAATCTTCATTAATTGTTCCAAGGCATCTGTTAACATGGTTATCCGTTGTTGCATTAGTGGGATCCGAGTCAGAGGCAGGAACCCTTGAATGTACCACTCCCTTTGATCTTCTTCGTGGATTGGATGTGCCAACCTCCCTATGGCATATTTAAACTTGTGGCTGTGTTCCCATGTTGATTCACCTTCCCATTGTTGGATCTCGTGTAACTCAGACAAATCCTATTGTTCTGACTGAGGTAATTTTAACTCTGATATGAACCTTTTCCATACCTGGCCAAGTGTGAATGCTTGACCTTACGTTCCTAGCACTCCTGGCTTGATACTCTTCATGTACCACTTGAGAGCGTGACCTCTCAAGGTAGTATAGAACTCGACCAAATTATTCGCATCTTGATTCCCTGTGGATCTCCAGATTGCTTCACACAAGAACTAGTGTTGCTCAACGTCTTCATCTCCCTTACCCAAAAATTATGGGTATTGAGAAATTGAACCTCCTGTATGGAAATCCATTGTTGATATTGTTCTTCCTATCAATATGAACCCTAATGGTCCTGCTTACAATCTACCAGGGGATCCCACTATCCTCCCTGTACTCACACTTCCTGGTTGTGACTGACTAATTAATTGTACTAGAACAAACTAGCATGAGAAGGTAGTATTGAACTTATTGCTTTTATAGAACACACTTGGGGTATGGGTGATTCAGGGCTGGTGCCACTGGCTTCAGGGCATTTTTCTCTGATCTGGAAGGTCTCATTTGCTTCTACTAGGATGATCTCTTCGGTCGGATTCCCGATCTCTCCTGTTATCGGGGTTGAACCTTCTCTTTCTTCTCCAAGATTCATGTCGACTTCTTTCTCTCTTATGTATTCACCTTTTCCTTCTTGTCCAACCTCCTGGGGACTTCTTTCTCTCTGTGCTTCTCTCTCGTTTAATATTTGACTGGCCAGTCATTCCTGTCTTCTCATATTCTGCAACTCTTCCATCTATCTTTCCTCTACTTCTCCTGATCTGCCTTCTCTCCTCAAATTCTCAGACTATCTTGTTGCTTTCTTGATCTTTCCGCACCACCACTTCTCAACTATGGCAGATCTATTCAAGGCTCACTCGTCTCTTGAGTCCGTTTCTTGTTGTTTCCCCCCAATTTTTCAAATAATCCTTCCCTTTTCTCATGCCATGACTCTCACCCTGCCTCACCCTATGTAAAGCGAGGATGTTTATGCTGCCATCTCATTCGGGGACATAGCCAACATCCCCTCCTCCATCAAGAAAACCTTAATCCATAGGGGGAATTCTCTCAACAGTCTTTCCCTTGCGTCTTTCTTGAAAAATGCCTTTGCTCATGAGAAAGATTGGTGGTTCTCAATTGCAAATTCGATGATATATCCTTCTAATGTGGTGTTGACCCAAAAATCACTGCTCACGTGACTGGACAATCCAGCCTCTAAAGTGTTGCTATATTTTTGGTGTCCCATGAATAGATCCTCTTGGCTCATCCCTGGAACTCTGGAGCTTCTTGGAGCCTCTTTATCCAATGGAAAATTTATTTCGGGAATTTAACCCAGAAAATCTCGTACTGGTCACTCGATCTTTCTGAGTAAAAGATTGTTTCGTGAGTGTCTTCCACCGATTTTCTCCTCAGTTCTGCTTCTTTCCATATGAAGGCATTACATTTTATTTCCCACCATTGATCAATACCAGATCTATGGATCGACGAAAGCATTCTCCCTATACGTTCCCTTTTACCACATGTCTCGACAAAGAAACCAGTTTGTTGGCGCAAGTTTGATCAGACCAGGGTCCTTCTCAGGTTACCAACAAAAGGTACAGTGTAGTCTAGAGTGTTGGCATTTTCATCTCCTCTAGAAAGAAGAAGTCTCACTCGAAGCACTGCTGAGACAGATAGATAGGGAAGGGTAGGGAAAATACTTAAGAGGATGCATAGAGCCTTCAGGACTCATTCCCGATCTTGCGCAAGAGACATGAACATATATGAAACATACATGTGCAAGAATTGAACCTACTTACATTGTGAGTAAGCATTTAAATGTAGAACCATCAAATAGAACTCATAATCCATAAGGAAATACTGTAATGAATAACTAAACACACAGAGACACATCATATTTGAAAAATTTGGTCCTTCTTCATATTATCTTCAGAATATTTCTCTGATTACAGACTCAGAATTACACAGTAATGTGCTATATAGACTCTTAACTCTGGACTCATGTCGTAGAGCTCCAATTCTCAACTGATAGATCAAATTCATTAAAAACTCAAGACTAGAATTCACTCGAATTAAAACAATCATCAACAACTAATCCGACTGGGTAACAACAACAACAAAGACTAATCAACTAACCCTTTTACAATTATGTTCATCACTATATATAAGCTGGGTTGTGTCTTCCTTCTCAGCTTGCACTCTTTCTTGTTCTGTTGCAACCGTTTGTTGCTTAGCTGGCATTGCGCTATCTTTCATGGCTGATTTATGTTCCTCTTTCTTGATCTGATTTCCATCTTCTTCTAGATCTTGCGCAACTCTTGCTCAGTCAAAATTTGTGCAATTCCTTATCCCAAAAACGAAGGGCCCAACACTATTGTTGGTGTGCTAAAACCAAAAATGTTCTAGTTGATTTTAATAGCGCGTAATTGATTTTAATGGATTTTTACTCAAATGGTTCACGGAGATGAAATTGATGATGTGAGAGAGACTTGACTCCAATAGAATACAAAATAATGAGATGCAGTTCGTTCTTTTCAATGAATTCTATGTATGGGAAGGAGAAGATTTCTATTCTTCTTAACACAAGCAAGAAATCAAAACTATGCAACTTTCAATTTCAGCAATCAAGATGATGCCAAACTACCAAGAAATGTTTTTGAAAACCGAAATGCACATACAAAACTATCTCTTTTTACAAACATATATCAAAACAAATTCCTAATGAATGCAAAAAACTCATTGTTTGATAATGTATGCAGGGAGATATGCAGAGTTTTTCGCTTCTTAGCTTTCAGGAGAAATGAAAGAGATCTATGTTCGACACAAAGAAATACGAAGAAAAAAATAAATCAAACAAAGTGCACTCAAAAATATGAGAAATAAAATAAAACAAGTGTGAGATAATCTATTCAATCAAGGACTCAAAAATACAAAGGAGAAAGCAGACAAACACTCATGAAAATACTCAAAACGTGAGCATCAAGAAACAGGGTTGTGGTAAAAGAGAGAGTCCTAATCATCTAGAAAAGAGAGATGTTTTGATGAATATGAAAGGGATCACAACCAATAAACCAATGAAAACTCAAAAGAAGGAAATGAAAATGAGTGATAATGTTAAGTTCTCAAGAAAGCACAGTAACAGACAAACTAGGAGCCTCTGAGCTAAAATATTAGGCAAGTTCAAACACACAAGCAAGTTGAAAAGAGGATGAGAAAGAAAGAAAACAAAACCTATTAATAAAAGATATGATTAAGCTCATCCAACCATTTGGAGCTGATCATAGAGACTAAAAAATAAACCTCCAACAGTCACAAAGAAACTTGAGAAAAATATGAGAAAAAGTAGAAAACAGGGATCAAAAACTAATCTACTACATGAGGACGCTCCCCTAGAGTGGCACATAGGGTGTCCAAGGGGTGATGGAAGCTCCCTAATGGCCTAGAAAAAATCATCTAGGATGCTCTATGGTAGTTAGACAGGGGGCGTGCAAGGGGTAATGGACGTTATGCAGAGGTCCTGAAGGCTCAAATCTGAAAAAAAATCTATGAAAAATTCAGGGATTTAATCAAGAGAAGGGTTCCAAAGAAAAATAAGAAAAATGTATACAAGTTCAAAAGATTAAGAGGTCTAGAAACATAATAAGAAACATATGATTCTTCCCAGTATGGTCACCGATTTACTGTGGTGAGATTTCTCCCCCTAAGGATAGCTTGAGTTCCCCTCACTTGGGTTTCCTACAAGTGAGACAACCTCTAGCAAATGGACACTAACATCCTCCTAACTAACTATTCTATTTTCTTGTGGGAGGGTTGAGAGAGAAGGAGAGAAGGTATATGCACCTAATTTCTAGAATTTGTCCTCGTCGCTCCAATGGTTGAGATCCAATCCAAGCAGCTCCCTCGTGAAGTCAATCCTGCAAGAAAAAAGAAAACTTCTCCTACTATCTATGATTAGGTAATAGAAACCCTACCTACTCATACTTAGACAAAGTAATTAGATAAATAAGCAGTGAATAAGATAATCTAAGAGAAATAAGACAAGTTCTTATATTAATAAAAATCAAGAATTTTACAACTTGATGATGTTGCAATCATCCAAGCTTCTTTCTTCATCCCTTGAACATGAATCCAACTTAGCTTCTTCAAAAATGTTTGGCTCTCTTTAAAAATATCATAGGTTTGATGTATTCCTTCTTTTCCATCCTCCTCTCTCTCTGAAATGACTTGGTTACTGTATCACCCTGTTTCCTCCAGTCTGTAAAAATAACTATATTGGCCAAGAACTATGGCAAACTCAAAGATGTGAATGTTTGATTTGACAGACCTTTGCATAAAAGTCGATGAATGTAAATTATGTTATGAATATGTGTTTCATGACTGTTGGGAGAGGAATGTGCTAAAATAGACCACGATGGCTAATGAGAGGTGGTGGAAGGGACCTGGAATGGTTGCGTTAATTTCCACCGAGCCAGTACCGTACTGGTTTATACTTGCTCAAAAACCAAAGAAGCTCTCTGATCTTGGAATGGATTTCCCATCAGATTGGTAGGTGGGGAGGCTCCTCAAGAGTTAATGAGGGGATGGGAGTGAACCTCCCATCCGTAATAGACCTCAAACCTGACCATGGATGACGAAATTTGCGCCACTCGCAACCTTGTAGAAAAATTGGCAAGGGAGGAAATGTGGTAAGAAAAAGGAGATCGCGTGCGACGGGGATCGCAGAGGAGAATTGGAGAAAACCCTGGAAATGCAGGGAGTTCTGAGTATTAGGAGAAGGAGAGTAATCTTCGTCCTCGATTATTTTTCTGTATCAAGAGAAGGAGAGTAACCTTCGTCCTTAACTTCCATTGAGCTAGAAGTAGGAGGCTGAACCTCAAAGCATCGTGGTCTAGATCGGGGGTGGCTAGTGGTAAATTCGTTTTGAGTCACTGAGCCTACGGTTGGGTGCAAACAAGCACCCCTCTCAGCAATTGCATCATGCCGGTGGATCTGATAAGTGTTTTATGCCTTGTATTTCGAATTGAATATCATGAATNTATGTGTGGAATGATTGCCTGGTGTTTTAAACTGGAAATAATGGATGCATGCGTATGCTTATATGTCATCATTGGTTTCTGTATAAATGGTTAAGTTTGGGGAATGAGTTCACTTCACCGAGAACCGTCTAAAGGTTCACGTGATCAGGGTCTGGAAACCTTATGCAAGAAAGGGTAGCTCTCTAAGGTCGCGGAGTCATGGGAGTTTGAAGCCCCGAGAGGTTGAATTTTGTGATTCAAGCTCAGAAGGGATAGTGAGCCCAATTATAGAAAGAGACAATACCCTCTCATTTGGTAGATGAATGGTCGGAATCCTTTCAGGAATACCCCAGATCTGTCGAGACCGATGGATCTAGAGAAGGAGCATAGGCGTCAACACCTCGACCCTTTCATCCTTTGCAAGTAGCGATGGGATTCAGGACTGTAGATCCAAGGATCTGATGGAGCCCTATTGACCATCGATATTAGCCTTTGTATAGGTAGGAGAGTAGAATTTCACTGACTCACAACATGGAGTGGCCAAGGGTAGGACTGCATGAACTCACGATTCATGTGATCGCGACGTGATCGTGACCGTTGGATCCAGGCCATGGGAGAACCGTGGGATCAAAACTTTTGTGGTTATCACCTATCGGGGGTTTGGAACTTGAGAGAGTTTCTTTTCGACCGTAGAAGTCATGAACTTCTGAGAAACGAGGGTTCATGCGAACATGTGGCACATTTGTTAGGTGGGGACCACGTGGTTGATAGGTGGCATAACAACAAGCGCCTAGAGAAAGGTGGGAGCGGGTGACAGGTGATGGACACATGTCACCTAGGAAAGAGTCAACCCATTGTTGAATTATCATATCTCGAGAATTCGCAAAGGTGGAGCACGAGGGCTCAACACTCCAACTCGCGAAGTCGCGAGATGCGAGTAGTGCTATTATTTAGCTTAGGAAGCAGGTGACCGGTGGTGGACACTTGTCACCTGGGAAAGAGTCAACCCATTGTTGACTTATCATGACTCAGGATTTTTCAATATGAAGAAGTTGCACCCTGATCGCTAAGGCCGCAAAACGGTGAGATTCAAGGTCTTGTGCGACATGCGGTAGTGACACAGCTCATAAACAGAGTACAATGGAGGATACAAGTGGCGTGTTCACGTCGCTTGGCAGAGTCCATGCAACGTTGACCTCTCGCGTCCCGGGGATTCACAAAGGAGGAGTACGAGGGCTCAACACTTCAACTAGAAAAGTCGCGAGTTGCGAGTAGTGCTAGCGTTTAGCTTAGCCTACGGTTACATGTAGTAGGCACTAGTGAGGAAGGATCCATACCTGTATCGTATCTCAGGTATCGACATTTGGAAAAAAGGGAGTCGAGAGTCTTGATTCCCAATTCGCGAGTGGTGAAAGGCACTTGCGTTAAGGCAAGGTTATGGTCGTTTGGAGGAGGATAAGGGAAGGAAGGTTCTATGCTAGGCACCATAAAAGTCTCGGGGATTCTATCCCTCAAAGAAAAATAATGAAAAACCTATTATGCCGTAGTGGGTGTGTGAAAAATTGGTATCAGAGCATGGTTACAACACTTGGCTTTCTTGAGCTCATGAACGAGTTGTGCAGAAACTCCATTTGGAGTACTCTTAAAAGGATTAACTCTCTATCTTAACCCCCCTTATCAAAAGCTAAATTTAAGAATGAAAATTCCTATTGTGTGTATGCATTTGAAAAATATGAATTATGCACTAATTGTGAATGAATATAATATTGAATAACAAAAAGTTTTTTTCTTGCACAAAAAGTGGACGATCAACCATGGGAAAACTACAGACGCATAGAATGGTGACGCACCATGAAGTGGGGGATGGCTCCCACAATGGAGACGAAGATTCTGATGAAAGGAGAGTGGTAGAGACCCCTTTAGATCTAGCTGAGACTGTGAGAATCCTCATGGTCAAACTACAGAGCTGCAAGGCTAACAATGAGAGGTTGATCAAAGAGCAAGAGAAGAAAATGGAAATTAATGCAGTCTTGTTGCAGAGTTTATCCGACATACAAAGACAATTGCAGCATGGACCTGACACCAGTCACGTGGACCAACGACAGACAAAGAAAAGTCGAATTCCACCTGAGATACAGAAATGTGGTATTTTAAGTGGCCACATTGGGAAGAGCACCTCGAGAAAGGTCCACCCCAGAGATAAGGGACAAGCATCGAACGATTCCTCTGGAAAGGAAACTAGCGACTCGGAGGGATCTTTTAGTAGCAGAACTAGTTCTTATTCCCGAAGAAAATGGAAGAAGCGAAATCATCCCAAAAGTCATAATATCTAAGAGTTCAAGGAGGCCAAACCACCCTCTTTCGACGGTGAAATAAAGAAGGGGGAGCAAGCGAAGGCCTGGCTACTTGGACTAAAGAAGTATTTCAGAGTCCATGACTTCTCAGAAAATTTTAAGGCCCGAGTAGCCACTTTCAACCTGAATGGGAAGGATTCCATTTGGTGGGAAGACCTTGAGAATGTAAAAGGGATTTGCGAAGAGGACCTATCTTGGGAACGGTTTGAGAAATACTTCAGGAAGAAGTATCTATCAGAAAATTATTTCAACGGAAAGACTAAAGAATTCTATGAACTCAGGTTGGAGCAACTCACCATAGAGGAATATGTCAGCAAATTCCTCGAGTTGTTGAGGTACGTACCCTATATAAAATAAGAAAAGGCAAAGGTGCAATGATTCATCAGTGACCTACCTAAGGACTATCAGAACAAGATTGAGTTTGACGAGCCAAAGACCCTAGAAGACACTATCTGAAAGGCAAGATATTGTTATGAATAGCTGGGGCATTAGACAAAACCTCGTGAAGGATGGAAGCAGAAGAATAGTTTGGGATTCCAGAAAAAGGGGTTTAAATCCCCAAGATTTAAGAACTATAAAAAGGACTCAAGGACAATCTTCCCAACCCGAAGTGTAGACCAAAATTTTTTTCCCTCCCAGAGCGGAAATAAACCTTCTAGATCTACCCCAGGAAAGATTGATAACCCAAAGAGAGAACCCTTGAAATGTTGGGGTTGTGGAGAAGAACATCTACTGAGGGACTTCCCTCACTGAAAACAGAACAGTCGGAGAATTTAC
>SNQJ01S0013019.1:57742-91046 GCA_010110895.2 Picea sitchensis
GGAAGGTATGATCACCAACCATATAGTGTCTATTCTAATTGAACCTGGTTCAAATTTGAGTTATATAGCTCCTAAGGTTGTTGATAAGTGTAAATTATAGCCACATAAACATGCCAAGCCATGGTTGGTACAGTTAGCCACTGGTACCAAAAGAAAGGTAACAGAGGTCATATCAACTTGCTAATTCACTATGGGTGAATTCCACACCCAAGCAACCCTTAACATACTACCCCTAGGATCATATGCCCTATTGATTGGTATGGACTGGCTAGCCACATATAAAGCCACACTAGACTGTTACCATAAAACCTTAGAATGTGTAGGTGAAGAAGGAAGAAGGATAACCCTTCGAGGGATCCAAAAACCTGTCTCGGTGAGATGAATATCATCCCTTCAAATGAGAAAGTATTGCAGAAAGGGATGTCCACTTTATGCGATACAGGTGTTGGAACCAGTTGAAGATGACAAACGGAGCCTCGAAGACCACCCCACACTAAGAGAATATAGAGATGTATTTCCATAAGAGGTGCCGGGTATACCTCCAAGAAGGGATATTGACTTCTCGATAGAACTTGCACCAGGAGTAGTGCCAGTGTCTAGGACACCCTACAGGCTGAGCACACCCGAGCTAGTTGAGCCTGAATTACAACTAAAAGAAATGATGGACATAGGCTATATCCAGCCCAACGTGTCTCCATGGGGAGCACCAGTTCTGTTGTAAAGAAGAAAGATGGTACCCTCCGACTATGCATATATTATAGACAACTAAATAAGGTAACCATAAAGAACAAGTACCCCTTACCCAAGATTGATGACCCGTTCAATCAATTGGGAGGTGCTTCCATATTCTCAAAGATTGACTTCAGATCTGGATACCATCAAGTCTGAATCAAGGGTGAAGACATCCACAAAACTTCCTTCAGGACGAGATATGGTCACTATAAGTTTGTGGTAGTACCATTTGGATTAACCAATGCCCCTGCCACTTTTATGTGCTTGATGAACAATGTGCTCAGCAAATTCCTAGACAAATTTGTACTGGTTTTTATTGATGATATATTAATTTACTCCAATAATAGAGAGGAACATCTTAAACTTGTGCTTGAAGTGCTAAGAGAACATCAGCTCTATGCCAAATTTAGCAAGTGCGACTTTTTCCAGAAGCAAATACATTACTTGGGCCATGTCATATCTGAAGGAGTAGCAGTAGACCCTGACAAGATTAGGTCTATCATGGAATGACCTACCCCAAAGGACGTTTCAGATATCAGATCCTTTATGGGCTTAGCAGGATACTATTAGAGATTTATAAAAGGATTCTCCAAGATTGGTTGTCCAATCCCTTCCCTCTAAAAGAAGGGAGCTAAATTCACGTGGAAATGAGAATGTGAAGAAATATTTCAATTCCTAAAACATCTACTGACCCATGCACCCATGTTGAAGATTGATGATCCTAAAAACAACTTCCTCGTGTGCACATATGCCTGCAGGGAAGGGCTCGGAGAAATCCTTATGAAAGGAGGAAGTGTTGTCTTCTGTGAATCCCGAAAATTGAATGAGCACGAAGTCAACTATGTGACCCATGATCTAGAACTAGCCACCATAGTGCACGCCTTAAAAATGTGGAGCCATTACCTCCTGGGAAGGAAATTTGTACTTATGACAGACCACTGTGGATTGCGATATCTATTTGACCAACCAAAACTCAATGCTAGAAAAGATAGGTGGATGGCCCTTCTTAGTGAGTTTGATTTTGAAATCAAACATATCAAGGGAAAGGAAAATAAGGTGGCCGACACGCTTAGCAGGAGTATGAAAAAAATTCACCTGACAACAGTGAGCACCTGTGAGACGAATGTCAAAGAAAGAGTCAAGAATGCACAAGAAACAGACACATTCTTCCAGACCGTGACCTCGTACTTGGAGAAAGAACCCACAGGGATAAAGTATGAAGGATACTGGATGATAGATGGAGGTCTAATAACTTACAAAAATAGTTTGTATATTCCAGATTGTGATGACTTGAAGAGGTTCATACTGGATGAACTACATAAAAGACCATATACTGGTCATCCAGGATACTAGAAGATGATCACATCCACCAGGAAACAATTCTATTGGCCTGGATTGAAGAAAGACATAGCTAAGTACTTAGCCAAATGCATAGAATGCCAACATGTTAAAGAAGAACACCTACACCCAGCAAGATTATTACAACCTCTAACAATCCTGGAATGGAAATGGGAAACCATCTCCATGGATTTCATCACCGGATTACCAACCTCGACCAAACAGAATGACGCCATCATGGTAGTGGTGGATAAATAGAGCAATTCCACTCATTTTATCCCCGTCAAGTCGACTTACAAGGAAATATACATCGCCAACATATTCATGAAGGAGATATTCAGACTACATGGTATGTCTAAAGAGATCGTGTCTGATAGAGACACGAAGTTTACTTCCAACTTTTGGAAATCCTTGATGGTTGGTCTGGAGACCAAATTACTATTTAGCATAGCCTATCATCCTCAAACTGATGGAAAAATGGAAAGAGTGAACCAAATATTGGAAGACATGCTAAGGATGCATGTAATGCATCAACCCAAAATGTGGGAAGATTTCCTACCACTGGTGGAATTCGCCTACAACAATGGCTACCAAGAATCCCTGAAGATGAGCCCTTTCGAAGTCCTCTATGGTAGACCATGTAAAACTCCAGTTAGTTGGAGTAATCCTGTAAGCAGAGTTACTATTGGACCTGACATGTTGAAAGAAATGGAACAACAAGTGACTCAGATAAAACAAAATCTAAAGGTCGCTCAGAACAAACATAAAAGTTATGACGACTGAAAGAGAACTCCAAGATAATTCAAGACAGGAGACCACGTATATCTCAGAGTTAGGCCCAGGAAGAGTTCCCTGAGGATGGGAGCTTGTGCCAAGTTGACACCTCGGTATTTTGAACCCTTTTAAGTTCTAGATAGAGTGGTACCTATAACCTATAGGCTAGCACTTCCTCCCACAGTAAAAGCACATAATGTTTTCCATGTTTCATTATTGAAGAAATATGTACATGATTCTAATCATATAATTGACTGGTCTATGATCCAGGTGGAACTGGAGGGAGAATTCCTACCAGAGCCTCAATGCATACTGGACAGAAAGGAAACCCCACTCGGGAACCGAACCATTGCACAGGTCAAGGTGCAGTGGAAACATTTTGGCCCAAATGAGGCTACGTGGGAAATGGAAGATGCCATGAAACATGTATATCCGATTTTGTTTACTTCTGTATATACACATCATATTGATATATAGAACATCGAGAATGTTGTTCCTTTAAGGGGGAGGGAATTGTAACACCCTGTTACCCCAGTCTGTAAAAATAACTATATTGGCCAAGAACTATGGCAAACTCAAAGATGTGAATGTTTGATTTGACGGACCTTTGCATAAAAGGTCGATGAATGTAAATTATGCTATGAATATGTGTTGCATGACTGTTGGGAGAGGGATGTGCTAAAAGAGACCACGATGGCTAATGAGAGGTGGTGGAAGGGACCTAGAATGGTTGCGTTAACTTCCATCGAGCCAGTACTGTACTGGTTTATACTTGCTCAAAAACCAAAGCAACTCTCTGATCCTAGAATGGAGTTCCCATTAGATTGGTAGGTGGGGAGGCTCCTCAAGAGTTAATGAGGGGATGGGGGTGAACCGCCCATCCATAATAGCCCTCATACCTGACCATGGATGATGAAATTCGTGCCACACACAACCTTGCAGAAAAATTGGCAAGGGAGGAAATGTGGTAAGAAAAATGAGAGCGCGCATGACGGGGATCGCAGAGGAGAACTGGAGAAAACCTTGGAAATGTAGGGAGTTCTGAGTATCAGGAGAAGGAGGGTAACCTTCATCCTGTATTATTTTTCTGTATCAGTAGAAGGAGAGTAACCTTCATCCTTGACTTCTGTTGAGTTGGAAGTAGGAGGCTGAACCTTAAAGCATCGTGGTCTAGCTCGGGGGTGGCTAGTGGTAAATCTGTTTGGAGTCACTGAGCCTACGGTTGGGTGAAAACGAGAAACCCTCTCAGCAGTTGCATCATGATGATGGAACTGATAAGTGTTTTATGCCTTGTATTTCAAATTGAATATCATGAATACTTGCTTATGTTTATATGGCCATAATAATTTATGTGTGGAATGATTGCCTGGTGTTTTAAACTGGAAATAACGAATGCTTGCGTATGCTTATATGTCATCGCTGGTTTTTGCATAAATGGTTAATTCTGGGGCATGATTTTTCTTCACCGAGAATCGTCTGAAGGTTCATGCGATCCGGGTCTGGAAACCTTATGCAAGAAAGGGTAGCTCTCTAAGTTCACGGAGTCGTGGGAGTTTGAAGACCCGAGAGGTTGAATTTCATGATTCAAGCTCAGAAGGGATAGCAAGCCCAATTATAGAAAGAGAGAATACCCTATCATTTGGTAGACGAATGGTCGGAATCCTTTCAGGAATACCCCAGATCTGTCGATACCGATGGATCTAGAGAAGGAGTGCAGGCGTTAACACCTCGACCCTTTCATCCTTCGCAAGTAGCGATGGGATTCAGGACTGTATATCCAAGGATCTGACAGAGTGCTATTGATTGTCAATCTTAGCCTTTTTATAGGTAGGAGAGTAGCATTTCGCTGACTCGCGACTTGGAGTGGTCAAGGGTAGGACTGTATGAACTCATGATTCGCGAGATCGCGACATGATCGTGACCGTTGGATCCAGGCCACGGGAGAACCGTGGGATCAGAACTTTCGTTGTTATCGCCTATCAGGGGTTCGGAACTTGAGAGAATTTATTTTCTATTGTAGAAGTCATGAAGTGTCGAGCATCGAGGGTTCATGTGAACAC
This sequence comes from Picea sitchensis, assembly GCA_010110895.2. Classification (NCBI taxonomy): domain Eukaryota; kingdom Viridiplantae; phylum Streptophyta; class Pinopsida; order Pinales; family Pinaceae; genus Picea; species Picea sitchensis. The sequence continues at coordinate 62,647 of SNQJ01S0013019.1, forward strand.
ATGGCACATCCGTTAGGTGGGGACTGTGTGGTTGACAGGTGACGTAAAAACAAGCGCCCAAAGAAAGGTGGGAGTTGGTGATAGGTGATGGACACATGTCGCCTAGGAAAGAGTCAACCAATTGTTGACTTATCGTATCTCGAGAATTCACGAAGGAGGAGCACGAGGGCTCAACACTCCAACTCGCGAAGTCGGGAGATGAGAGTAGCGCTAGTATTTATCTTAGGAAGTGGGTGACCGATGGTGGACACTTGTCACCTGGGAAAGAGTCAGCTCATTTTTGACTTATCGTGACTTGGGGTTTCACAGGATGAAGAATTTTCACCCTGATCACTAAGGCCGTGAAACGCCGAGAACCAACATCTCGTGCGATGGGCAGCAGTGACACGGCTAGTAAACAAAGTATAGTGGAGGAGACAAGTGGCGTGTTCGTGTCGCTTGGTAGAGTCCACACAATGTTGACCTCTCACATCACGAGGATTCGCAAAGGAGGAGTACGAGGGCTCAACACTCCAACTAGCGAAGTCGCAAGTTGCGAGTAGTGCTAGCATTTAGCCTAGTCTACAGTTACATGTAGCAGGCGCTAGTGAGGAAGGAGCCATACCCGTATTGTATCTCGGGTATCGGTGTTTGGAAAAAAGGGAGTCGAGAGTCAAGGGTCTACGCTAGGCCCCATAGAAGTCTTGGGGATTCTGTCCCTCAAAGAAAAAGAATGAAAAACCTATTATGTCGTAATGGGTGTGTGACAGTTATATAGATGTAGAAAGGGATAACCACTAGGATAAACTAGGAGTGTATTTGAGGATAAGGTGGTTTAGGTTGGGATTTGAGGTATCTTTATGGTTATACTTGCTCCAATGTAGGATGGAAGAAGGCTCGAATCATATCTTGATGAAAACAAGAAAACAAACCCAGAACCATATAGAAAGTCTTTGAAAGTGCCCCTAGATTCATGGATTTTGATCAAATCTGCATGGACGCTCCCCTAGAGTGGTGTACAAGGAGTCTAGGATGCTCCATTAACATTGGAATAGGATAGGGATGCTCCCCCAACATAGGAAAGAGGGCATCCATGGTCAAACAAGCCTGGACTGAGTGAAAAAAGGTCAATTTTGCAAGCAATTTCCTCTTCTTGTTGCTCAAGGGGATGTAATGGATCATTCTTGCATGGTTTTGAGGTGGAGACACTTGGGAAAAGCACAAAAAATAAGGAACGACACTTAGTAGAATGGTCCATGGAATTTATGAAACTTGCGACACTAAGAAAAGTGAAGTGCAACACTTATGACACTTAGCAAAGCGATACAAAATGGTATATAACAGGGCAACATGACCTTTGGCAGATTGGATTGAAATGAAAACTTCTAGGGAAAGCAAAGTGGTACTCCAGGGCTATGGTAGAGGAAAATTTTCCTCATCTCATTCAATAAATATTTTGGGGAACAAAAGCCTCCCTAAATGGTGAGGTATGATCTGGATTGAATCATCGTATTATTTTTCATCTATATCGATGCTTTCAGAGTGGAAAACATTGGAGGAATCAACTTGTAGGGTCATTTTAGTGGCAGGTCCCAGTTTGGATAATTGGGGTCTGGAACCTTTCAGATCCATTTTGAGGCATTAAACAATGCTTTTTGGGTTCTGGTGTTAAAAACTTGCACACCCCGTTGACAATATTCTACATTGTAACACCTTTCCAATGATGTATACAATGCATCAATCGAAGTTCGTATGCAAAAATTATTCATCTCGCAAGTTAACCTACCATGTTGACCACCAAGGTATGAGATTATGCCAAGTCAGCCCCCATTACTCATGCATATGGGCTAGCCACATCAAGAATTTCAATAATATTCGAGAAGCTTCAAAACCCTACTAGAATTGAGGGTTGAGGAAGAAAAAAACCTACCCCTAGATGGATCTTAGGCTATGTTAAATATCGGGGTCACTAGGGGGAGAAGGGGTTCCATTCTATGTTATTGTATTTTGTTCCATAGCATAGAAGAGAAATGGAGAGTGCGAAATTAGAGATCATAATAGAGGGGGTTAATGTTCTATAGAAACCTAACAGGCCACAGGTTCCATAGAGAGTGCCTTCTCCTCTGTACTTGCATTGTTTCCATACTAGAGAAAAGAGAGAAAAGAATCCTAACCTTCTATATGGGTTTTCTCCTATAATGGTGATGCAGGAGCATCACCTTCAAAGTCAACAACGCACACATGGAGGCAGAAGAATGACATCTCAACAATGACAGAGTTTCAAATCAAGCATTTAACTCATAATTTAATCGGTTGTTGAGATATTTTTGAATACAACATTTTAAAATGTAACTTGTTTGTAAAGTCTAGAAGGACTGTAAGAAATGCAGATATGGAGTGTCGACTCTATCTAGCAATAAATAGTAGTTATTGTAATAGGACAGAGTAGGTAATAGCTTTGAATTTGAAATGACAGATTTCATAACAAGACGAGAGAGCTCATGGAGCGGTCCTTAGATATTTTTTCAGTATTGCATTGTAACAGGGAAGAGCAAATAAACAGAATAGAGAGATCAGTAGAGCAAAGTAGAGTAGTATAAACACTATGTATTTTGTTTTTCATGAATGAATAGAACATAAAAAAAAAATCCCAAATCCTTGGACTGTTTTCATTTCATGTGTGATTGAATGAATATTATTCTGTGTTTCTCCCACTTACACATGCGTGACTCAGTTAATTGATGATTTCATGGACCAATTAACTAGGACTAGGTGGCAGATTACTTCGGTTTATGTCAGTGAGTGTCTAGATCTCTCTAGATCACTACTATGGCTCATTCACTTAGCCATGTAGAGTATATCATGTGTATTATTACCATTTACTCATTCAGTTAATACAATTCATTCATTTTCTCTCCTCTCTTATTTCCGTCACAAGTTTGTGTGACTTTTCTACTAGCTAGGTTCACTGTGAAAACTTCATACCAATGTGTTTAAGTGTTTCGGATGAACCGTTAGATTTTAAAAATATATATTATTAACTGATATGTCATTTATTAGGGAATCATTATGTGGCTTGTCAATAAAATGCACTAATTAGTTTCTAATTTTTTAAAATAAAAACCTATATTTTATAACCAAATGTTTAAACCTAATTCAGTGTGATTTATACAAAACACACCAATATGTAATTTATATACAAAACAAACCGATGCACCTTTGATGGATGTGCACCAATACATTTTTGTAAATTTTTAAACAAAAACCAATATTACATAACAAAGTGTCTAAATATATTTAATACATTGAAGATAATAATAATATACTTATAAATTTCAAACACACTAATTAAAATTTATTTGATTTTTTAACTTTATTAAATGTACGACTTCCTTAACTCACTAAAGACCGAACACCACAACTAAATCTACTAAATACACCAACATTTTTAGTTCGTATCATATATTTTAACTCTATTATTGTATCATATATTTTAACTCTATTATTATTGCACAAAGCATATTTTCACGTTCCTTGTACTAAAGAAAGAGTAAATCAATGAAAAACCATACAACGCGCAAAATGCAATGACTAATTATAATAAAACATTAAAAGTCAAACAAAATATGAGTGATGTTCAAACATTTTGGATTTTTTATTACAACATAATGGTATGGGTGAAAAAGGCATATATATCACATATGTAAATTTAAAAATAAGAGATTATTTGAGGTTATTATTTTGTCGCTTTAAGTTTTGTTATTTTTGGATTTTTCTATTTAATTTTGTTTGAAAGTAGGTGAGAAATTGTTGGATCAGTATATTTGAGTGGTTAATTATATATAATCCTAGTGCTTCAGGGTAATTGTGATTTCATGTAGATTTATGTCGTCAGATTCCCAGAAAAAAAGGTGAAAATATAGAACAGTTAGACAATGTAGCCAAAAAGGTGAAAATGTAAAAGAGTTAGACAACGTCACCTCACTGTAGTCTAATTGTTCTACATTTTGGTCCTTTTTCGGGGATATTTTTTGTTTAATTTTTCTTGAAATTATGTGAGAAATTGTTGGATATGCAGATTTGAGTGGTTAGTTCTGTATAATTTGAGTGCTCCATGGTTTTTCAGCACACTGAATCCATTTTTCTATTCAAAAATGCAATTTAAACAACTGAAAATTGTGATTTCATGTAGATTTATGTCACTTAGACAACACATTTTGCCTCTACTAAATATTAATATAAGCTAAATGATATGTCATCTTTATGATACTAAGAGGGTTGAAGATGAAAAGAGTTTTTCATATACCCAAATTAGATTACAATTTCAAAATATTTACCACAATACTAACCTTTAACTCCTACAACATTATTCATAAAATAATAATGTTTGACTTGAACTCATAAAAAAAACTGCGGTGTCCAATAAATATCATATACTTTGAATTAAGAAAAAAGAAGATAAGAATCACCTGTAAACAAGGGACGCTTAGCTCCATAGACTCAACATCAACTTTCAAGAACCACGTCATGAAATCAACGGTCCTCCATCCAAAACAAATGGAAAATTCATTTCCGATAGAAGACATCATAGGAACTCAAGGATGCAAATACAATAAATGCTAAATAGATAATAAATAGTTGACAATAAAAGGTGTTCATACAAAATATGATATTAGTAAATGAGAATCCAAGAGGGCATAACCGCAGTCGAACCAAAACAAAAGGGGATGGAGAGTTGGTTGTGCTTTAACTTTCAAAGGATCAAATTTCAATTGTTCTAGTTCTTGTTTTTCACATTTAATTTAAATGAGTCATCTTTCTATTTTTGGCCATACATGTTTGGGAGACATTGACAATGGATTCTTCCGAGTAACTTGCATTGCATTTATTAGGGAAGAAAATTGTATTAGTCTTATGGCTTAGTTGGTTGTGCTTTAACTTTCAACGTATCAAATTTCAATTACTCTAATTTTTGTTTTATACATTCAATTTAAATGAGTTATCTTTATATTGTTTTGGATATACATGGAAGACATTGACAATGGATTATTCTAGGTAACTTGAATTGCATTTCTTATGGAAGAAAATTGTATTAGTCTTTTGGCTTAGTTGGTTAGTGCACAGTATTTGTGCTTTAACATTCAAAGTATCAAATTTCAATTGCTCTATTTCTTGTTTTTCCCATTCAATCTAAATGAGTCACCTTTATAATTTTTTTCCATACATGGAAGACATTGACTAGCAACAATACCAACCATGTAACTTTAGTTGCAATTTTCATACTATATAGTTGAATTTCTTATTTGTTTAAATTGCATTTATGAATGCATAAATGAATTCAGCCACACTCAGATTATATAGATTTTGTTATTCAAATATGGAGATCCAACAATTTCTTTCTAAATTTTGAACAAAACTAAATAAAAAATATCCCAAAAAAAACAAAAATGTAAAACATTTAAACTACACTATGAATTTTTTTTTTAATATATATATTTTTAAATAATCTTAATTTAATTTAAAATTTATTATTATAATGAAAAATGAAAAACGGCATAACAAACTATACAAGGTTTTTTTTTTTATAAACAAAGTAAAGAAAGAAAATAATTGATTAAATTGTGTGAAATAATAAACAATTATAAATTAATTTGTTACTCATATAAGTCTTGAGTGAAAAGTTGGTTAACATTTACATAGTCAAATCTGCATTAAAGTTTATTTTATTTATTATTAACTTCACTTCCCTAAGATAAGGGTTGGTTTATTATTAACTTCACCTCCTTAAGATAAGGGTTGGTTGCCCCTTTTCCAGAGGAGTGATAAGAGGGAAAAGAAAGGAAGATAAGGGGCTATTAATTTTGTAGGAAAACTAGTTATTGAACATGTGAAGAAGACTAAACTATTAATTGAATTATTGCATTTAGCTTTTGGACTAGTTATTACACTAGTTATTTAGGAATTGGATATTAGATTGATAGTTGTTGTTCTTGGAGCTTTAGGTACGAAGGGTCAGGAAATCCAAAGGTTTCTGGGAGTTAGGTAGTTGGATAGGCTTTTAGTTGGTTGGGAGGATTAAATCATGTTTGGACATTCTTCAAGGGAACTACACAACACTTGGGCTATTCCAATCATAGTTAAAGGCATTTTCTAGTATCTAATCCATAAATTTCTACTCTAAATTAGATGAATAAACTATTGAAAAAATCATTAGTTATTTATTTAAGGAAATTCAATTAAATGCTTCAAGTTGATATTCCTAACTATAGTTAAGGAAATTCAATTAAATGCTTCAAGTTGATATTCCTAACTATAGTTTAATTTCTATAGGATTATTTGTTGTAGATTATTTTTGACATCTACAATTGAGAGTTTATTTTCTTTGGCCTAAATTACTAAATTAGAGCTAGTGTTATAAATTCCATATTTAGTATGATAATATGAACATAAATTAGAAAGAGTAATGGTAATTAATAGCACCCAAGGGTTAGGACCTAGTGGAGTGCTACATTGCTTGGGAACCTAGTGGTCAAGTCAATGGGTGATTTTTCTTTTGAAAAGATCAACAGTTGGGGAGTATCATATAGTTGGGATGACTTGATAGTGGGCATGTCATAGTGGTAGGGGTTCATGCAAGGGTGGTTATTCATGGTGACTAATTTTTGGTTAGGAGGGAAATGGTCATGAATTACAACAAAACATTGAGGTGGTGTGGGTGTAGCTTAGGGTTCATCAAGAGCTTACATTCATCTCAATTGGGGAATTAGTGGGAACTCATAAGAATGGTGGTTGTCAATACACACCACATAGGGGTGATTGTTATGTCATCAAGGATTGTTTGGATGATTCCTTTCGTTTCGATTTTGATTTCCATTTTGGTTTTTGGCATGATGGTTGTTATCATTGTTTTTGTTATTGTTGGGGTTCCCATGATTTCCCCCTTGATTTGGATTTTGGTTTTTTTGTTGTAGTTATTCCTTAATTGTATTTTTTCCTATTTTGGCCTTGCTACAGCTTCTTAGGTTGATTGGGGTTGGGGTTTAGTTGTGGGGACATTTTCTAAGCAATGAAGTGAGGGGCTTGAGAAAAATTCACTTGTAGGTGGGGGTAGAATTGGGTTGGTTTATATTCAAAGAATTGAAATTAAGTTATGCCCATACCAAGGGGTGGGTGTTAGGATTGATTTGGAAGTTAGGACCAAATTGGAAGTTGGGCCCGATTTGTCAATGGGGATGATAGAAAAGTTCAAACAAGGGAGAAAAATACAACGTTTTAAGTATTCGTGGAGGGATCCAACAACCAAAAAAGTTAAGGTAAATTTGGCTAAGTGTGAAGGAAAAATTTAATATGTGAAAACTATGAAGGAAAAGGATTGGTTTTGAATGTAATTGGCCAAGTAAGTGCTTTCAGATCAACAAGGAGATAAAAAATTTAACAAAGTGATAACACCATCTATGTGGCCATATGAACATCATTTTCACATGTTGATGATGGATGTGTCACATTGTACTATGGAGTGGAGGCCGGGTTCAATCCAATCTAGTCGTGCTAACCATTATGATTAGAACCTAATAGAGGGAAGTTAGATTACATTGGAAATATACAAGAAGGCAAGTGAGCCTCTCATATATTTCTAATGTGTTTTTTTAGGTGCAAGTAGTGGGGAACCTACTGAGCCAAGTAATGTAAAGGAATATCATGATGATGGGATAATATATATAAAGTTTAAAAGGACATGGGATGAAACTAAGGAGCCTTATGTTCTCCCAGCAAATGCTAAACTAAGTGTTTTTTTACCAACATGTGTTGGATAAGGGTTGGTGGTTCATACTAAGCCACAATCTAAGATCAAAACATCTTTTTGAGAACAAAAATATTATAATGCCAAGCAAGAAAGATAATGGAGGTGATGACAATGAGGAGTGACATGCACATGTTTTTGTTTCAACATTTATTTTGTGGATGTGACATCATTTTATTATGACTATCTATAATTGCCCAATTATGTTTTTTTTCTTCATTTTATGATGATGAATATCAAAAGTTAACAATCGTTTAGAACCATATGTTGAAAATAGATGAAATTGTTTTGAAACTTCAATCTTTTTAGTGAAAGATGATTCATTTTTAATTGTAATATCTACATATTGTTCCATTGAGGTGTTGCATAAAATGTTTCAGGATATATACTCTATTGTCATACATTCAAAGGATGATTTTAAGGATGGAAATTTATTTTAAAATGTGTAAACCTTGGCAAATCTACTAATATTCCATATGCCAACTATAAAATGTCGGCGACATTATTGTAAAAATATTCAAATTTCTAAGGATTTATATAGTTTTATAAAATTTAGTGATTTTAAGCAAATAATTTTATGCTATAGAATTTGGGCAAATAATTTAAAAATAGTGAATCTCGCTTTTGGAAAAACCATGGAAAATTAAATTTCATGAGTCAAATTTAGCCCCTAAAAATCATCCGCAGCATATTACTATACTAATAAAAGGATTTTACCAGACAAAGTGCCTTTGCTTTTCCTCAATATCACCTAATAAGTAGTGGAAAGAGTACATGCATATTTAATTTGAACATGCAAATAAAATAATCAAGATGTGTCCAATACATACTCAATAAGATACACTAAAGACATTTTGTGTAAAACTTTTATGTGCTAAATGTTTTATTGCAATGAGAGAAGTTACATACACTCTACAACACAATGCAAGTGAAATGTGTTGATCCAAATTGGATCATTATAATTTTTCATCTACCTTAGTGTTCTAGGTGAAACAATTCAAGGCACATTTTAGTGGTAATGCTCAATTTGGAGATTTGGGGTTTGGAACCTTCTAGGTCTATTTTGAGGCATCAAATGCCACTTTTTAGGGTCAAAACTCACATAGATCACATCCCCTCGATGATATTCTACACACTAAGACCTTTCCAAAGGTATATATATAAAAAAATCACCCTCACCTTGAGTATGTGAAAGTTGTGTCCCTAAGTTGACTCCTTGCTGTTTAGCCACCATGGTACTGAGTTGATGTCATGTCAAACTCCATAACTCATGTGTGGGGTTAGTCATGTGTGAAATTTCAAGAACATTCTAAAATGCCCAAACCTTAACACTAATTGAGAGTTAAGGCATGAAAAAACCTAACCCTAGATGACCATTAGGTTATGTTAGACAGCCACCAATTAGACACAACATGTGGGGTTCCAATATTTTACTATAATTTGTTCCATAGTTGAGAATATCATCTTGAGAGACAACAAAGGAGGAAGACAATTATGTAGCATTCATTCAAGTCATAGTGTCAAAGGAAACCTATAGTGTGTGTCTTTGCATTTGCATTTCCCATTGTTGAAGAAAGTGAGTAGTGTATACATGCCCCCACCCTATAGCTAGGTCTTTCCCATATTGGGCTCCTAGGATACATCTTTATTCATTGTGTGGATGTATTCATTCATTTTCTTAGTCTTTCATTATTTTGAGCAATAAGATAGAGATGATAATAAACTAGGATCTAAGGAAATAAACCTGATAATTAGCCATTTTAGAATAATATAAGATCCATTTTGACAAGTTAATCCAATGGAATATTCACAACACTTTATATATATATATATATATATATATATATATATATATATATATATATATATATATATATATATAATGATTAAAATAAAATATTGAATTCAACATCAAAAATAAAAACATTGAATCATGAACACATGAGTTGTCGATGATATCACAAACACGTGGGTTGTCATTTATATTTACAACTAACAACTATTTGAAAACATGGACGAAAATAATCTAAATGTGAGGGTAAAAAGGAGAAGTCCACGACTAGATCGACATGCAACACGACTCAGTCATTGGATGTTTATGTGGGGAAAGCTCTTAATTTGGATAAGAGAGTGTTGGAGAGTATTGGAGCTTGAAGGTAGCCATAGTGGGTTTGTGGGAAGTTTGTTAGAGATGTAAATTCTTGAAGAAGCAGGTTGTTAGTCTTGTACGGTAATATTTTTGTGTGAAGTGTTAGAATATTGAGACATATGATTAAACATAAAAAAAATATAAAACACCAAAAAATTACTAGTCTATCCTCCTATCTATATAACAACAACAACACAACCTTTTTACATTTATTTTTTAATTTGTACCAATTTATAGGCTTCAAGAAATCCTTCACTACATGGTCTCTAGTTACTTTTTACCACCTCCCGAGGAATGCTAAGGAGTGGACACAAATAATTAACCTCTCATAAGTACGAATTTACGAGGAATACAAAATTTAGTATGCAACCTCTTGTAACAACCATGAAGAAATAATTGAAGAAATAACCAAGAATAAATAATTGAAGAAATAACGTTTCACCTTGCCACGTAGAGGAGTGGCAACAAAATAGGAGTGGGAGTGATTTTGATGAGTTGACATGGAGGAGACAAGTGGGAAAAGAAGGGATAAGAGTGGTTGGAATATTTAGAGGATCAATAAAATACTATTGAACTCATATGTCCATGTTATTGCACAACTATACCAATCCATCAAGAGACCAACCCATCGGGAGAGGAGAGTTGCATTGATCAATATAGGAGAACAACATGTGCTTGCAAAACTGTAGATATTCCAATAGTATATGCATAGGATAATTGTTTATGAGCCTTTGTCACTCTGCATATCTATCATTGTGTTTTCATAATGCATGGCTAAAATAATTGTTTATGTGTCTTTCTCACTCTACATTTATGAAAAACACTATATTCTCTTGAGAACATGCACATGGAAACATTTTATCAATGTATGCAGTAGTTATATATATATACAAATTTCTCTTCATTATATTATGTGGAGCACCATTGCTTTGCAAGAGTGGCCTCCTTGCATAGTAAAATGTACAGTTGTTTCAAATATGTTATTATTTATGTTAAAATTGTAGCAACTATCGATGGCCATAATAATGACTACAAACAAAAAAAATAAATAACTCCCAATTAGGAATGCCTATTCCCATTAATTGCACACTTTTTCAGAGCAACTTAGGCTTGGTTATTGCCTTCATGGGAATCTCGAGAAATGTGAATAGATAGGAAAGTTGTTTGTGTTGATTACTCAAGTGGATGAGGCAACCCACACTACGCATTCCTGGCCAAGAATGTCTTTTAATAAATGACTCCTCTTATAAATTCTCGATACAATGCTATATGCAATCATTTTGATTTAATATATTAGATTTTGGGATTGTAAGAGGGGTCGGGTCTCTGGTATTAAGCCCTATGGTTCTACCTGGTATTAAACTATGGTGCTCAGTGGTTTTCATTTGAAATGTTAGGGTTAGTTTAGGTAAACTTAATGTTTAATTCATTAGGGTTAGGGTTGTCATTGTTTTGACTTTAGGGTCAGGGTTGTGCCAATGCAAATTGTGCTATTTCTTTGTAGAAAGATATAAATGATATGTAAAAGGGTTGCCTCAAAATTAAAATAAAAAACTAATCAAAAGTAAAAAAAATATTTGTTTTTATTTTTTAATTTATAAATATAACTTAAACAAAATTAACTATTCCTTTGTTTATTACAATTTAATAAATTTTAAAAAGTTTAAATGTAATAAACTTTAATATTTATACAAATTTGATAATTTTTAACAAATTTAAAAGTTCAATTAATAAATTTAAAGATTAATAAATTTAATTACTAGTGCAACACCATTATAAATTGGTCAGTGGTTGATCTATGTCGGATCAACCATGAGCTTTTGGAGGGTGGAAAATGACTCCTATGAGAGTATATCAGTTACCACTTTTTATAATATGGTTTTGATAGTTATAAAAAATAAGTATATAAAGTTAACAAAATGTTTTTATGCATATGTTTAACTTAAAAAATATTGTTAGTTAATGGTCATAATTTTAATTTTAATATTTTACTTAGTTATTTTTATCTTCCCCACCTCTGCACTTCTCACAGGTGTATGCCCCACAAAACTAGCACTAAAATGTAATGTTAAAGCCAAAACCAAATCAATTTTTTTTCAAAAAACTCGTTATCATTAATTTTGTATGGATTATTGAATAGACCAAAATCTTCCAAAAATACCCACTATCAGTAATTTTGTATAAATTACTGAACAAACTTGCTACCGCATAAAGGAAACAAAGTAATGATAAAACTATAAGTCCACATCATATACCATTTTTTACACTGAAATGTTGCAAGACTTGTCTATCTTGTTCTTACAAATAAGAGAAATTAAAGCAATAGTCAGTTCACCCTTGGAGTACACTCCAATACAAGAGTCTTGGATGAGAGTGTCTTAGTGGAAAATTATATGTTAAGATTTTAAGATTATATTAATAAAAATTATATTCATATGCATAAATATGCAATTTTTTATTGCTTAAGAAATAAATTAATATAACAAATGTATAATAATTAATAATAACATTAATTAATTAATAATAAATTAAATTAATATATTAATATAAATAAATTAAAATAAATTTATTTTAGACATTAAATAGTTACATAAAACAACTTTCTTTTGCTTATGATTAGTAAACATTAATACCAAATTCTTTTAACTTTTTAAATATTTGAATGCTTTTACACACACACACACACACACACACACACACACACACACACACATATATATGTATTAAAAAATAAGTATATGATGATGATGATGATGATGATGATGATGATGATGATTAACGTCCACTAAGACCGAATTGATCTATTGGACCTTAAGAGAGTGATGCAGGGGCATCTACAACTCATCAAGCGAGCCAACATATGGAGAAAGAACATATAGCTAGACAGAGCCAGCACATATATTTTTGAAATACTTTGGAAAGTTGTTGCGTCGCCATTTGAATGAAAGCATTCATAAGAAGCGCACTTGTATTGTATTATAGATAAGAAGGCATTTATTAGTTTTAATGCTGTTAGATAGGAATTTATTGTAGAAGTAATAGCTACAGATTTCGAGAGGGAAAACGGAATATAGGCACCCTCCTTTGTATCATTGTATTATTATCAAACATTCTGAAGAGAGAGCAAGCAGAGAACTTGTGGAGAGCCCCATGTACAGATTGGATAAATAAGAAGATCTTTTGATTCAAATTTCATGACTGGTGTTGTTTTCTCTGTGTATGTATTTATATGCTTGTGAATGTTTGTTTCTTTATCTGCATTTGTTTAGAATACGCATGTGATTTCAGGGTGTAACTGAAACTTGAGATAAGGGAAAATAAGTTTCAATTGTTTCTTTGTCTGAGCCAGGAGATTCCTGCATAGAGTGCAGTTGAATTCCTCCGCATAGAGTGCGTTAAGGAGGCTCTACAGTTAAACTCTTATTCTTCTCTTCCTAGAGTTGCGTTGGGTTATTCGAACCGTGCAGGTAAAGTGTAGGTCGGATTGAAGCTTCAGTAGCAAGTCTGAGAGGAGAAAGGATGGGGTTACTGTGACTGTGAGTGCACAGGACCTGGAAGACTTTAACACTGTTGAGATTTGTTGGAGGACGGGCACAGAGAGCATGTTCGAGAAATCTTGAAGGAATCAGAGTCTACTAGTTCGGGAGGGATAGGTCCTTTCGTGCTTTCTGTAGAAATAGACCCAGGAAAGGTTCTAATAGGACGGAGTATTGGGAACAGGAAAATTTGTTAAGAGGAAGAGAATCGATGACTTGAAATCCCGTTAACCGTTCGATTGTGAAGAAGTTGTGCGAGGTTTAGTCCATAAGTGCAGAAGGGAGGACCAACGCCCATCGGGATTTGGCGTTCGGCGTTTGGCGAGACGAGAGTCGCATGCACGTCGAAATCGCAAAGTGCGATTTCCCGAATCAACGGGAGCCGTCAATCGGAGCTGGAATAGGTGGCACGAATCCGGAGAGTCGGGATTTTGACATTCGGGATTTTCCAATGCAAGAAATTCATGACAGTTGAAATCGTGATCCCGGGATCCCTGATCGCACGAGCGGATGAGTGACGTGGCTGAGTGGGACCTCTAGAGAAGGTGGAGGACAGGTGGCATCAGAGGTTCGAAGTTCGGGGATTCATAGTGTATGTGAATCACGACAGCAGATTTGTCGATTTCCCGATAGGGAAAATTCCCGACACATAAAGAGGTTGACTCTTTGACCATCGAGATTCGGGGAAGTGGAAGACCCGGCGTTGTGAGCATTAAACTCGCGAACTCGTGAGTGTCGATTTCCTGATTTTCACAGGGGGAGATCGCCGATAGGAATATCTATGGGTTAAGGTTTCCCAAGGGCAAGTAGAGGAGAATTTCACGCTCTTCGGTCGAGAATAGAGAATGTCCTGGTGGGAGTGAGTTGTCGCCAAGGGAAGCTTACGTCAGAGTGGTATCAGAGCATGGAATTCTCTGTTTTCTGTGATAGAGAAGAGAAGATACAATGCCACCGAGAAGAGAGAGGCAGTCACCTGATCGTGAGGACAGGGATACCTGAAGGAGAGGTAGGCCGGCAGGGAATCCGGAGATGGAGCGACAGATTCGAGATCTCCGAGAAAGGCTCGAGGAGATGGAGACCACCCAGAGGTGTGGAGCTGGTGAAGTAGAGTTCAATGATTTCGAAGTTGAAGAGGAAGATGGACACGATGCAGAAGAGGTCTCAACTGAAGATGCATCAACAGAGAGGTTGATTAGAGCCATCGCCAGGATGAGCTCAAAGACCAAGATGGACATTCCCGCATATGAAGGGAGTCTAAATGTAGAGAAGTTGCTGGATTGGATCTGAGCACTCGATACCTACTTCGATTATGAAGATATTGAAGAGGACAAGAAGGTAAGGCACACTGTTACTAAGACGAAAGGACATGCAGCCTTATGGTGGGATGAATTACAGGCTGATAGGCACTGCAAAGGAAAATAGAAAATCAAAAGATGGGATCGGATGATCACTAAGATGAAAGCGAAGTTCATCCCCAGAGATTATCAGATCACTCTCTTCAGGCGGATGCAGAACCTGAGACAGAAAATGATGACGGTGAAGGAGTACACCGAAGAATTTTATAGGCTCAACATCTGAGTTGGTCATCGGGAAGGTGAGGATGAAAAGGTGGCAAGATACCTGAATGGTCTGAGGTATGACATTCAGGATGAATTGAGCATGGTTACCATCCGAACAGTTGAGGATGCATACCAGATGGCTCTAAAAGCTGAAGAAAAGTTGAGCCGCAAGCAAGGTCAGCGTGGGCGAGGCAGGAGTCAACCTAGAGGCAAAGCGGTTGCCCAAGAAATAACTCAGAAGCCCAAGGAGGATTGGAAGAAACCTCAGGGTAAGATAGAGAGAGGAGGAACCTCACAGCAGAGGCAGCCACCAACTGAACAAAGGCAGCAATATGCTGAGCCGAGGAGGCAGCATGCAGAGCAGGGTGGCAGATATGCTAACGCCAACGCTATTCCTCGTACCCGAGGTAGAGGAAGAGGACGTGGAGGAATTGTCACATGTTTTACATGTGGGAAAGACGGACATAAAGCTGTTGACTGTCCAGACAGGAAGAGGGACATAAGTGAAACTCACATCACTAAGGCGCACAGGCGTGATGCTGAGAATGAAGATGTAGACAGCGGAAGGTCGCTTGGGATGCATAAGATCCTTTTGACACCTGAGAAAGAGGTGGAGAGTGCAGTGCAAAGGAGTAGATTGTTCAGAATGTCTTGCACAGCCAAGGATAGGAAATGTAAGGTCATCATTGACAGTGGGAGCATCGATAATCTCGTTTCGACCGAGATGGTGGAAAATATGGAGCTGGAAACGACTAAGCACCCGAGTCCATATAAAGTATCATGGTTATAGAAAGGACACTGGGTAAGTGTCACTAAACAATGCTTAGTTAAATTTAAAATCGAGAATTACCATGATGATATTCTGTGTGACATTATTCCCATGGATGTATGCCATATACTGTTGGGTAGACCATGGCAGTATGACCAGAATGTTGTTCATGATGGGAGGATGAACACATACACTTTGGAGAAGGATGGGAGACTCCATAAGTTGCTTCTGATAAAAGATAAAGAAGTGAAGCCGGAAGTGAGCAGCACAATACTTCTCATGAGTGGAAAAGAACTTCTCACAGAGATGGAGAAGAATGAAGATCCACAATTCTTTGTTGTCAGGAAGCCGAGGATTGTCCTGACAAGCACAAGAGTGGACGACTTACCGGAAGAGATTCAGGAACTGTTGGGAGAGTTCATTGATATCATCGTGGACGAACTTCCTCGTTCGTTGCCACCGATGAGAAGTGTGAGTCACCATATTGACCTCATACCCAGGGCAAGTTTACCGAATAAGGCAGCGTACAGGTTGACACCTCAGGAGAATGAGGAGGTCAAAAGGCAGGTACAAGATCTGTTGGATAAAGGAATGGTCAGAGAGAGTCTGAGTCCATGTGTTGTTCCGACAGTACTGAGTCTAAAGAAGGATGGAGGCTGGAGAATGTGTATAGACTCCAGGGCAATTAACAATATCACCATCAGGTACAGATTTCCACTGCCGAGAATGGATGACTTGATGGATTGTCTGAGCGGGGCAAATTATTTTTCAAAAATCGATCTCAAGAGCGGATATCATCAGATCCAGATGAGAGAGGGAGATGAATGGAAAACAACATTCAAAACAAATGAGGGTTTGTACGAATGGTTGGTCATGCCATTTGGCTTGACAAACGCACCGAGCACATTTATGAGGCTAATGAATGAATTCCTACGGGAATTCATCGGTAAATTTGTGGTTGTGTATTTAGACAGCATATTAATTTTCAGTAAGACCAAGGCTGAACACTTGAGGCATTTAGCCATTGTAATGAGAAGGCTACAGCAGGAGAAGCTGCTAATCAATTTGAAGAAATGTTCCTTTATGCAGACATAACTCATTTATTTGGGTTTTGTAATTTCGGCGAATGAATTGAAAATGGATCCTAAGAAGGTGGAGGTAATCAGCAATTGGCCATCGCCAAGGAACGTTTTCAAGGTAAGGATTTTTCATGGTTTGGCTAGTTTCTACAGGAAATTCATACGAAATTTTAGTGGAATTAGCGCCGCAATTATGGATACGGTGAAAAAATGGCATAAAGTTTTTCATTGGATAGCGGAGGCTGAAAGGAGCTTCAATCTGTTGAAGTAGAAGATAACAGAGCAACCAGTGTTGGTGTTGCCTGATTTTTAGAAAACCTTCCAGGTGAAGTGTGATTCCAGCGGGTATGCTGTTGGAGGGGTCCTAAGTCAGGATGACAGACCTGTTGCATATTACAGCGAGAAGCTAGATGATGCAAAGTTGAAATACTCCACATACGACAAATAATTCTATGCCATCATACAAGCATTGAAAAAATGGAGGCATTACTTGATACCCAAGGAGTTCGTTTTGTATAGCGATAATCATGCATTGCAGTTCGTGAGTCAACAGGAGAAGTTGAACCAGAAGCATGCGAAATGGGTAGAGTACATGCAAAATTTTACGTTTGTGATCAAGCACATTTCAGGAACTGCTAACAAAGTGGCTGATTCTTTGAGCAGGAAATGTTTATTGCTGTAGGAATTTAGAGTCAAAACTTTGGGTTTTGAGAACCTTAAAGATATGTATGCATGTGATGTGGATTTCAGAGAGGCATATGAAGCAACAGAGAATCCAGTTCTCAGGGATCGGAGTCCATGGCTGGAATATATGATCCAGGAAGGATTGTTGTTCAGGGGCAATCAATTGTGCATACCGAATTGCTCCATGAGGGAGAATTTGATGTGGGAAAAACACAGTGGGGGTTTAGCAGGTCATTTTGGACATGAAAAAACATTCGCCAAGCTAAGCGAATCATATTATTGGCCAGGCATGCGGGAAGATGTGAAAAGGTTTGTTGAAAGGTGCAGGATATGTCAACATGCGAAGGGCCGAAAGCAAAACACAGGTTTCTATCATCCATTTCCCATACCTGAAAGGCCATGGGAGGCAATCAATATGGATTTTGTTTTGGGTTTGCCGAGAACACAACGAGGAGTTGATTCCATCTTCGTGGTGGTAGAAAGGTTCTTGAATATGGCACATTTCATTCTGTGTCAGAAGACCAACGATGCGACACACATCGCCAACTTGTTTTTCAAAGAAATCGTGAGATTGCATGGATTGCTGAGGAGCATAGTCTCGGATAGGGATACAAAATTCATAGGTAATTTTTGGAGGATGCTATGGAAGAAGTTGGGAACTGAATTGGCATTCAGTTTTTCTTACCATCCGCAGATAGACGGACAGACATAAGTGGTGAATAGGAGCTTGGGAGACTTATTAAGGAGCCTGGTGATAGACCATCACACCAGTTGGGATCAGATCCTACCACAGGCAGAGTTTGCGTACAACGATTCGGTGAATCGGAGTACAGGTAAGAGCCCGTTCCAAATTTTGTATTGAACACATTCGAGGGGAGTATCTGAGCTCAGGGAGTTAGAACCGGCTTCGACTAGCAGTGCGAGTGCTGAAGAGTTCGCTAAGGTGATGCAGGAACTTCACGCGGAGGTGAGACAACGACTGTAGAAGGCGAATCAGGAGTATAAGCGTAGAGCCGATCAGAGAAAGAGACAACTTCAGTTTGAAGTTGGGGACATAGTTCTGTCACACCTGAGGAAGGAAAGGTTCCCGAGGGGAACATACAACAAGCTCAAGATGAAGAAAATCGGGCCATGTAGAGTCCTGAGAAAGTTCGGAGAGAACGCTTATTAGCTTGAGTTGCCAGAGGGCATCGGGATATTTTCGATTTTTAATATTTTGGATTTATACCCATACAGGGATGGAGAAGCAGACACTGGAACTGAGGAACCAATGGTCCAGTGGCAGAAACAACTGCCAGTTGCACAGAAACCTCAGATGGAGTGCATACTGGACAAACGAGTAGGAAGGAAGACCAGGAGAAAGCAGTATTTTGAATACCTGGTGAAATGGAAAAATCACCCAGTGGAGGATGCCAGCTGGGAGACAGAGGCCATTATACAGAAGCAAGGGCAAACTGTACAGGAGCTCATGGGCAGGAGCCCATGAAACCTTTTGAGCCGAGGAGTATGATGCAGGGGCATCTACAACTCATCAAGCGAGCCAGCGCATGGAGAAAGAACATATAGCTGGACAGAGACAGCACATATATTTTTGAAATACTTTGGAAAGTTGTTGCGCCGCCATTTGAATGAAAGCATTCATAAGAAGCACATTTGTATTGTATTATAGATAAGAAGGCATTTATTAGTTTTAATGCTATTAGATAGGAATTTATTGTAGAAGTAATAGCTACAGATTTTGAGAGGGAAAACGGAATATAGGCACCCTCCTTTGTATCATTGTATTATTATCAAACATTCTGAAGAGAGAGCAAGCAGAGAACTTGTGGAGAGCCCCATGTACAGATTGGATAAATAAGAAGAGCTTTTGATTCAAATTTCATGACTGGTGTTGTTTTCTCTGTGTATGTATTTATATGCTTGTGAATGTTTGTTTCTTTATTTGCATTTGTTTAGAATACGCATGTGATTTCAGGGTGTAACTGAAACTTGAGATAAGGGAAAATAAGTTTCAATTGTTTCTCTGTCTGAGCTAGGAGATTCCTGCATAGAGTGCAGTTGAATTCCTCTGCATAGAGTGCGTTGAGGAGGCTCTACAGTTAAACTCTTATTCTTCTCTGCCTAGAGTTGTGTTGGGTTATTCAAACCATGCAGGTAAAGTGTAGGTCGGATTGAAGCCTCAGTAGCAAGTCTGAGAGGGGAAAGGCTGGGGTTACTGTGACTATGAGTGCACAGGACCTGGAAGACTTTAGCACTGTTGAGAGTTGTTGGAGGACGAGCACAGAGAGCGTGTTCGAGAAATATTGAAGGAATCAGAGTCTACTAGTTCGGGAGGGATAGGTCCTTTCATGCTTGCTATAGAAACAGACCCAGAAAAGGTTCTAATAGGATGAAGTCTTGGGAACAGGAAAATTTCTCAAGAGGAAGAGAATCGACGACTTGAAATCTCGTTAACCATTCGATTGTGAAGAAGTTGCGCGAAGTTTAGTCCATAAGCGCAGAAGGGAGGACCAACACCCATCGAGATTCGACGTTCGGCGTTTGGTGAGACGAGAGTCGCATGCACGTTGAAATCGCGAAGTGCGATTTCCTGAATCAACGGGAGCCGTCAATCGGAGCTGGAACAGGTGGCATGAATCCGGAGAGTCGGTGTTTCGGCATTCGGGATTTTCCAATGCAAGAAATTCACGACAGTTGAAATCGCGATCCCGCGATCGCCGATCGCATGAGCGGATGAGTGACGTGGCTGAGTGGGACCTCCAGAGCAAGTGGAGGACAGGTGGCATCAGAGGTTCAGAGTTCGGGGATTCATAGTGTATGTGAATCACGACAGCATATTTGCCGATTTCCCGATAGGGAAAATTCCCGACACATAAAGAGGTTGACTCTTTGACCATCGGGATTCGGGGAAGTGGAAGACCCGGCGTAGTGAGCGTTAAACTCGTGAACTCGCGAGTGTCGATTTCCCGATTTGCGTAGGGGGAGATCACTGATAGGAATACCTGTGGGTTAAGGTTTCCCGAGGGGAAGTAGAGGAGCATTTCACGCTCTTCGGTCGAGAATAGAGAAGGTCCTGGTGGGAGTGAGTTGTCGCCAAGAGCAGCTTACGTGAGAGGGTAAGTTATTACTTGTGATTCTTTAGAATTTTGTTTCTATGCTCAGAAAACATTAAGAGAGGCTTTCCAACATCACCATAGTTTTGTTGAGTTAAGAGGCTAGGAAGATTGGTAGTGTGAAAAATATTTTGAAAATGAGATCTATTCTAAGTATAGGCTGTACAATCTAAGAGAAAGTTATTTTCATCTTCAACCTTCTCAGTGTCAAAAAGGTGACACACTCTTTTATCCCATGGCATTTTAGGAATTGACCAACACCCAATTTCACTATGGAGCTCGTGAGAATTTGTTCTTATCTTAGCAATATTTTTTTTTTCTTTACACTTGTCAAAACAGATAGATAATTTTGATCTTCTAGATTAGGGTTGATTACATCCTTATAATACCTTAATTTTATTTTTTCCTCTAACTCTTTATCACACCACATGTTCTCCTTAAATTTTGATTTGATGATATTTGTAATAGTATCTTTATTATGAAAAATGGTGTCTTCCATGATTCCCCAATAGTTTAGCCAAGACCAAGCATCCTTATTCCATTCTTGTTTGAGTCGATGGTGGTTACAAATCGATTTTGAAGAAATTTTAGAAAGCCTCTTGTCTTCCATGTTGTTTAACTTGTTCTTATACATTAGGTATCTAGTCATAGTCGTGTTTTCAATGGGGGGGAGGCTTTCTTCTAAGAGGAGGATGGGATAGGGCGTATTTCCTTTAATTTTGAGATTATAGGTTATAAAATTCTTGTGTATTTGTTCTATCTTTCTCCAAGATTCACGAGAGATACTACAGCCCCAGACTTCACATCCATAAAGAATAACATGTGTAACAAGAGTCTCAAAGAGGGGTTTCTTCTTATCCCAAATCCAAAAATCGATTGATTTACAATTGTTTTCAATCCCATAATAATTTTTTCATCCCCTAATAATCTTTTTATCAATTCTATACGAAGGTATCATAAGTGATCTTATTGGATTTAATAATCACAAACTTAGTCTTATCAGTATTAACAATCGTATCCATATTGGAGCAAGAATACTTGAGGATTCTTAGTTGGTTTTCAAGATCATGGCGACTCCTTTCCATAAGAATGATATCATTGTCATAAAGAAGAAGATTCATGACTATACCAGTGAGAGTAGGGTCAACACAACCATCTTTTTCCAAGCAATCTTCTAAGTTGTCAATGTATATGCCAAAAAGGGTAGGGGACAAGGGACAATCTCATTTGACTCCAATATTTCAGTTAATCTCTTTCGACCAGCCCTCAATGTTTTTAAAATTAGCAATAACGTTCTCATGCATCCTTATTGTAGTAACCCTCAACTTGAGAGGCACTTTTATCTCTTCCAACCTATTCCAAAGGTTTTTCCTAGGAACCATGTCAAAGGCTTTTCTAAAGTAAAAAAAAAAACAAAAAATATTGGTTTTAGTATTGCATAGCTCCTCTGCAATGATCCTAAAGGTAACAAGATGGTCCACAGTTGAATGATATCTCCTAAACTCAGCCTGGCCTTTAGCTCTTTTACCATGACTTTCTAGCCAAAGGCTAATCTTCTTTTCTAAAATAATTCCATAAAGCTTGGCTAAAGTCAAGTTAATCATAATGGTCCTATAATTAGAGGGAATGTTTCTATCCCCATTTAAAAAAATAAGAATAATGAGGCTTTGCATCCGAGGTTTAGGGAAGCCATGTTTGACTATTAAATTGAAGAGCTTGTGTATGTGAGGGATAAGGATAGGCCCTCTGATTTTAAAAATTTCATCTTGGTAGCCTGCAATGTCCTTAGCTTTCCCATTTGCATGCTGCTTAAAGCTGAACTCTATGTCATCTAAAGAAAAAACTTCTTCCTCTGTAGGGACAATAGGAATGGTGTCCACGACATTAGGGAACTCATAAGGAATTTGAAGGTAGGAATTCCAGTCCCTTAAGGGAATCATATTATTTTCTTTAGTATTGCGGTTTATGCATATGTTTAACTTAAAAAATATTGTTGATTAATGGTCATAATTTTAATTTTAATATTTTACCTAGCTATTTTTCACATTGTGCAGAGCCTTTTGCTATGAACATATATAAGCACTCTGCACAGATATATATCTTCCGCACCTTCACACTCCACATAGGTATATTCTCCACATAGTCAACACTAAAATGTACTCTTAAAGCCAAAACCAAACCAAATTCTTCTTAAAAATGGTTATCATTATTTTGACAAATGATGTAAATTGGGTGATAACTAAGTCATTTATGACACGTTGATTTGCTAATATTCCACCACTAACTTTCCATACTTACTTGAATTTATTTTAAGTAACAATGTTTATTATAAAAATAAGTGTATAAAGTAAACAAAATACTTTTATGCATATGTTTAAGTTGGTCTATTTTGAACAATTGTGTGAAGAATTTATATCACTCATCTTCTTGCACTTCCACAACTTCACACTTCCAATAGTTCCATAGAATGACCTCTGACAAGCAATGTAATTGTCATGATAACCAAGTCATGTATGACACGTTGATTTGTTAGGTTTCCACCACTAACTCTCCATTCTTAGTTTAATTTATTTTAAGTACAACAATGTTTATTATAAAAAATAGATATACAAAGTGAACAAAATGTTTTTGTGTATATGTTTAACTTAAAAAATATTGTTGATTAATAGTCACATTTTTAATTTTAATATTTTACATAGCTCCTCTACAATGATCCTAAAAGTAACAAGATGGTCCACAGTTGAATGATATCTCATAAAATAGGCATGGCCTTTAGCTCTTTTCCCATGAATTTCTAGCCAAAGGCTAATCTTCTTTTCCAAAATAATTCCATAAAGCTTGGCTAAAATCGAGCTAACCATAATGGTCCTATAATTAGAGGGAATGTTTCTATCCCCATTTTTAAAAATAGGAAAAATGAGGCTTTGCGTCTAGGGTTTAGGGAAGCCCTGCTTGACTGCTAAATTAAAGAGGTTGTGTATGTGAGGGATAAGGATAGGCCCTCTGATTTTAAAAATTTCATCTTGGTAGCCTTCAATGTCCTTAACTTTCCCATTTGCAAGCTACTTAACCCTGAACTCTATGTCATCTAAAGAAAAAACTTCATCCTATGTAGGGATAATAGGAATGGTTTCCATGGCATTAGGGAACTCGTAAGGACTTTTAAGGTAGGAATTTTAGTCCCTTAAGGGAATCATATTATTGTCTTTAGTATTGCGGTTTATGCATATGTTTAACTTAAAAAATATTGTTGATTAATAGTCATAATTTTAATTTTAATATTTTACCTAGCTATTTTTCACGTTGTGCAGAGCCTTTTTCTATGAACATATATAAGCACTATGCATAGATATATATCTTCCACACCTCCGCACTCCACATAGGTATATTCTCCACATAGTCAACACTAAAATGTATTGTTAAAGCCAAAACCAAACCAAAATATTATTAAAAATGGTTATCATTATTTTGACAAGCGATGTAAATTGGGCGATAACTAAGTCATTTATGACACGTTGATTTTCTAATATTCCACCACTAACTTTCCATACTTGAATTTATTTTAAGTAACAATGTTTATTATAAAAATAAGTGTATAAAGTAAGAAAAATGTTTTTATGCATATGTTTAAGTTGGTCTATTTTGAACCCTTGTGTGAACAATTTATATCACTCATCCTTCTGCACTTCCACAACTTCACACTTCCAATAGTTCATTGCATAAACTCGGACAAGCGATGTAATTGTCATGATAACCAAGTCATGTATGACACGCTGATTTTCTAGGTTTCTACCACTAACTCTCCATACTTAGTTTAATTTATTCTAAGTAACAATGTTTATTATAAAAAATAGATATATAAAGTGAACAAAATGTTCTTATGTATATGTTTAACTTAAAAAATATTGTTGATTAATAGTCATATTTTTAATTTTAATATTTTACTTAACCATTTTTCATGTTATGCAGAGCATTTTTCTATGACCATATGCACATATATATCTTATGCACCTCTGCACTCCACATAGATATATCCCTTGCACACAACCAACACTAAAATATATTGTTAAAACAAAAACCAAACCAAGATATTTTTAAAAACCCATTATCATTAATTCTGTATAGATTATTGAATAGACCAAAATCTTCCAAAAATACCCAGTATCAATAATTTTGTATAAATTACTAAACAGACTTATTATTGCATAAAGGAAGTAGAGAGATGATGAAACTAAAATTCCATATCATGATATACCATTTTTTACAGTGAAAAGTTGCAAGACATATCTATCGTGTTCATACAAATATGATAACTTCAAGTAATAGTGAGTTCACCCTGAAATCCATTGCGAAAGTTGGAATACACTTCAGTACAAGAGTCCTGGATGAGAGTGTATTAGGGGAAAATTTTATTATTAATATAATTATCTGTTAATATTTTAAGATTATATTAATAAAAATTATATTCATATGCAAAAATATGCAAATTTTTCTTACATTCAAAAATAAATTAATATAATTTTTTAAATATTAATATGTATTTTACACACATAAAATAGTTACATAAAACAATTTTCTTTTGTTGATAATCAACAAACATCAACACCAAACTCTTTTAACCTTTTAGATATCTCAATTATTTTAAGTATATACATATATTAAAAAATAAGTATATAAATTGAACAAAATGCTTTTATGCATATGTTTAACTTAAAAAATATTGTTGACTAATGGTCATAATTTTGATTTTGGTATTTTACTTAAACATTTTTCATGTAATGTAGAGCCTTTTCTATAATGATATCTACACACTCTGCAAAAATATATATCTTCTGCACCTCCATCAACATAGGTATGTCCTACGCACAACCAACACTAGAATGCACTCTTTTGTTTTGTTTGCTAGTTTGTCTGTGACCTGTGGGACTAGCCTGTGGCTGAGAATCCACAACTCAGGGGCATCTAAGCCATCAAAATCACCCGGGGATTTCACCCGGCCTGAGCCGCACCAACCCTTAACATGGTTGGATTTTTTGTCCCCGTGGGTTTCGACCCAGTGAATTTTAACATCATAGAGTGCCTTAATAGAACACTCCCTCACCGACTATCCTACACCTTAGGGGCCACTAAAATGCAATCTTAAAGCCAAAACTAAACTGAAAAATTCTTAAAAACCAGTAATCATTATTCTGACAAACGATGTAATTTTCATGATAATTGAGTCATTTGTGACAAGTTGATTTGCTAAGATTTATGACCACTAGCTCTCCATACATGGTTGAATTTATTTTAAGTAACAATGTTTATTATAAAAAATAAGTATATAAATTAAACAAAATTCTTTTATGCATTTGTTTAAGTTGATCTATTTTGAACCCTTTTGTGAATAATTCATATCACTCATCCTCCCATAGTTCTGCTACTCCACACTTCCAATAGTTTCATAGAAAATATTCTGACAAGCGATGCAATTTGCATGATAACCAAGTCATTTATGGCACGTTGCATGATAACCAAGTCATTTATGGCATGTTGCATGATAATTCAGTCATTTATGGAAGGTTGATTTGCTAAGATCCCACCACTAAGTATCCATACTTAGTTGAAATTGTTTTAAGTAATAATGTTTATTATAAAAAAATGAGTTTATAAAGTGAACAAAATGATTTTATGCATATGTTTAAGTTAAAAAATAGTGTTGATGAATGGTCATAATTTCAATTTTAATATTTTATGTGGGGATCCTTTTTCTATGACCATATCTACACACTCCACACAAACATATATCTTTCGCACATGTATACCACCCTCACATCCAACACTAAAATGTATTGTTATAACCAAAACCAAACCAAAATCTCTTTGAAAAACATGTTATCATTAATTTTGTATAAATTACTAAATAGACCAAAATCTTCCAAAAATACCCACTACCAATAATTTTGTATAAATTACCTAACAAACTTGCTACTACACAAAGAAAGTAGAAAACTAATGAAACTAAAAGTTCATATTATATACTGTTTCTTAAACTGAAAAGTTGCAAGACTTGTCTATCTTGTTCATACAAATAAGAGAACTTAGAGTCATTGATATTCACAAATTGTATATGAATATATCGAGAGTTTAGTTGATATAATTACTATTTATATTCATTATCACACACAAAAATCTAATGTATCTTAAAATCAAAACCAAACCAAAATCTTTTAAAATTACCCATTATCATTAATTTTCTAGAATCCGTACAAGTAAAATGTAACCATAAAACCAAAACCAAACCAAAATCTTTTAAAACTACTCATTATCATTGATTCTCTATAAATTACTTAATAGACTTCTTACTAAAATGTAGTGTTAAATCCAATACCAAACCGAAATCTTCTTAAATACTCGTTATCATTAATTTTGTGTAAATTATTGAATACAACAAAATCTTCCAAAAATAACCAATATCAGTAATTTCATATAAATTATTGAAGAGACTTGTTACTTCATAAAGGAAGCAATACTAAAATGTACTTGTAAAGCCAATACAAAACCAAAATCTTCTTAAAAAAAAATGTTATCTTTAATTTTGTATAAATTATTGAATACACCAAAATCTTCCAAAAATAACCATTACCAGTAATTTTGTATAAATTACTGAACAAACTTGCTATTGCATAAAGGAAACACGAAAAGGATGAAACTAAAAGTCCATATCATATACAACCTTTTACATGGAAAAGTTGAAAAACTTGTCTATCTTGTTCATACAAATAAGAGAACTTCACTCAAAGTGCTTTGATCAAACATTACACCAATACTACAACAAACTTCAACAAAACATAGTAGTTTCATTATGCATGAGGCACACACTATGAAACAACAAACAAAGAAACTAATTGCATATGTCTGCGAAATACATAAAATACTTAATAGACCAAAATCTTATGAATATACCCACTATCAGTTATTTTGTATAAATTAATGAACATACTTTCTATAAAGGAAGCAAAGAAATGATGAAACTAAAAGTCCATATTATATACAATTTTTTAAACTGAAAAGTTGTAAGATTTGTCTATCTTGTTCATACAAATAAGAGAACTTTGAGAAAAGTGTTTTGATCAAACATTACACCAATACCACAACATACTTCAATAAAACATAGTAGTTGCATTGTGCATGAGGCATAAACTATGAAGCAACAAACTTAAATAAAATATAGTAGCTACATTATGCATGAGGCATACACTATGAAGCAATAAGTAGAGGAACTAATTGCACATGTCTGTGAAATACATAAATTAATATGGCACACCACTGGTTAAAAACAAGGTACTAGATCAACACCTTCATCTTGTTCAACAAATATTGTAGGCACTTTGCAAACACAAGTTACAAGTAAATTTGTCCAATGTTAACAAAAATAAGAAAGCAATTAAAACTATTCATTTTAACAAATAAATTGGGAAGAACCTCATATTTGTGACTTGTCGCAGACTATATCATGATCAAACTAAAAGAGAACGATGTTCAATTTAGCATCACCACATACCATCTACATAATGACAGTCCAATTTACAATTAATTAGAACAAAAAAATTCAATTAAAACTAGTTGTAATCCATAAAAGCTCTTACACAATACACAAAAATCCCTTAATTTTTTTTTATGAATCATACTAAATTTAATGAAGAATCAAAAGTGAATTATCTATCTATCTATCTCTCTCTCTCTCTCTCT
>SNQJ01S0013019.1:96775-135435 GCA_010110895.2 Picea sitchensis
TAAAATCTCTTAAACCACTTTGACTACTTTGACCTTTTGGGGCTTCTAGATGACATATGAGGGTCCTCCAACTTCGTAAGGCCATAACTCTCAAACCGTGAGGAGTTATGTGAAGTTCCACATACCACCAGAAATGGCATGAAATGTAATATCCATATAGAATACTATTATCTGAAAATATATTATAACCCATACCGTTACCCATAAAACAAACTTGGGTCCATTACACAAACCAGGGGTCTCCAACTTCTCATGGACATAACTCTCTAACCGTGAGGAGTTATGTGATGTTCCACATACCACTGGAAATGGAATGACAAAAAATATCCATCTATGATAGTTTCCTTGACAAATTCACTATCCTTCATCTCATTATTCCACAATTAAGCATGGGTTCTCTTACTCCGCAAAGCATCTTCCCTTGAGGGATTTCACCATAAGGGGACCACTTTGGAGTTCATCCATATTTACTTCTTATCAACCATGACAAAAAAGTAATGAGTCATATTTACATCAAACAATCTTGGGTCCATTACCCAAACCTTTTTGCTATGGGGATTTCTTCAAGGGTTGACATCAATGACAACCAACCTTAATCAACAATATTAACCCTTATTTTTCATCTTCTATACTTAACCAAATTCTCGTTTCTCTTTTCCCTGTACTTTATCTTTCTCGTTACTTAGTCATTTTTCCGAAAGTTGTGAACCTGGGTATAGTGAATCTTGCAAGTTCCAGTGGTCTGGGGTCAAATTTAAAATGACAGAAGTGTTTTCTGGAAAATGTGTATCATAGAATTGTTGGGTGCAAAATGTATATGACAGAAGTGTTGGGTGCAAGATGTATATCATAGAACACGCGGGATAAGAATTCAATAGGGATAAGTTGGGATGCTGCGGTGAGATAATTGGATAAGTGTTGAAAGGGACAATGGTCGGTCGGGCTCCTGATGTGAATATATAGATGGAAATGAGGATTTGGCAGTGTGCTAACCGGTAAAACCATGGGCAATCCAGGAGCCCGAGAAAGTCAAGTTCAAGTTTAAAGGTATTTTGTTTATGTTTATTTAAAATGTATTCATATGAAGGTATCTTAATAGATTATTTTTGGTCCAAATGTAAACCATGTTCGAATTTGAATGGTGTTTTGGGCTCACAAATTTCGCTCAAACCCACAAGTAATAGAGAAAAAAATATATGACTTTACATTTTGTATATCGAAGAATATTCTGAAATATAGGAAGCTGCAATATATGCACAATATAGAACAGGAACATGTACAGGGAAATGAGTTAATTTTAAGAATAAATATAAATTTAAAATAACAACACCAAACATTGAAGATCACCATAGAACAACCTCAAATATTTATATTCAGATAAACTGGGTCACAAAATACATTTGAGAATATTTTCCAAAAATAGTTGTCTTCGAATTTGTAAAAAAATATATAGTTCAGTACATATTTTGTGAAATAAAAATGTGTTTGCTAGAATGACCCGGATTGGGACTATCACAGACTACAAAGCAAAGATGTATAAGAATGAAGTTTGTAGAAAGAAGAAAGCCAACGATGGAAAACAACAAAACCTGGCAAGAAGAAAAAGAAAACTGTCAGATCTCGGTTAAATCTTTGTTAGAGTAAGTGGATGAAGACAGAAGAATGTAATTAGTATCAACTTACTATGATGGTGTCCCATGCCTTGTCATTTGCTTGTTTATGTCCTTTTATGGCTTTCCTCATCTTTGACCTTCATTGGTAATCTAGTCGACAACCTTTTTGAACCATTCTTCGATGTAGCTCCTCATGGGTGCCACGTTGATTTCATGCTGGTTTTTTAGATTGAATAATTCACTTTCCAAGTCCCTTAGATCAATAGAAAATTTATTCAATGCTTCTTGAATATCTTGGTTTTTAATCGCATAATCGACTAGCTAGGTTTTCACGCCATCTTCACCATATTCAAGAATGCCATAGAAATTTTCAAATGACAGTCTATTATAGATATGGACTTGATCATCAAATGATTGCTTGGTTAAAAAAAATGAGTTGAATATCAATTTCGGGTCCTGGACTTCATTGGTGATGGCAGCTAAGCTATATCAGTTAGCTTCTTGAATAGTTTGTCTCTTCTAGATATGGTCTGGCTACATTCTTGAATGATACCATTTAGGTTCTTTACCTTTTCTTTCCAGCATGCGTTTAGCTGGTCTATTCAATCCAGGGAAGGGAGATCCTCCTATCTTCTTCTAAATTCTGTCATACCGATAACTTTAATACCAAATGGTAAAACTACATTGAGGTAGAAACCTTGCTCGTTCTTGAGATCTGCTTGCAGATACTCATGAAAAGCGTGTGCTCTTGTTCCAAAAGAGACCATATTCTTTGACATCTCCCAAGATTTTATTATTAATTCCATTCTTCTATTTATATTCTTTTCCACATAGCGTCAGGGTGATGTGAGAAGGCTTGTTGGTTCTTTTAAATTTGGCGCAGGTGTGGTGGACCCGACCATTTCCAAAGGAGTAGAAAACAGTGGAAGAGGCATTAAAGTTGCCTCCAATTATTTGATTCACTCCTTTAACATGACGTTTTCCGTTTCAAGGCTGCTAATAGAGTTTTATAGAGCATCTCCAGTTGCTCGGCGTATCTGGGATATCTGGGAAGGGAGCATGTTGCATAGGTTGATCTTTGAATGAGATTTCCCTTTCTTATTCTTTACATCTCTCTTTTCAATAATCAATTTTTTGGATTCGCTGTAAAAAACAAAGCTCTGAAATGCAAAAGAATCTTCTTCTTCCAATGTATCTATGCCAATTATTTCCATCCCAAGATTGTGCGGAGCAGTGCTCTCTAGGTGGTCGTCATCAGGGAACATTTTGTCAATGTCAATTTCTAGTTCCATATCTTCGATTGAGAGATCGTGGATATCAACTTCTCCCCTTGGTCCCTCATGTTCTTGGACTATTATTTTCTGTTTTTTTCTTGTGGAAGTTTGTGATAACTTTCAATTTTGTCGGAGGGAGGGTTATTATATCCTCCTCCTCCTAAAGAACTGTGTGTGGCTTTGTTACTTGGGTAGGCCATTGGAGTACTGCTACGAGATGTTGTGGTCTTGGGTGTGGCGGTCGGGGATTGGGCACTTTTTTCACCCGGTCCTTTTCGATTCTACTTGTGCGAATAATTGGTACTAGCACCGAGTTCATTCATGATAGTTTCAGTGAAAGAACTGTTGAAGTGGTTCCTAACCATGAAATCCCTAAATTTCCAAGGTAGAGAGATGAATTGACCTTTTTTTTTTCATGGAAAAAATGCAACCAATAGATGTACTCCCTTGCTATTCCAGCAAAAAACATTGTACCAGATATGTGACATGGAAGGAAGAAAGGATTTTTTTTAGACCCAAAAATACTTATAACATTATAGTTCTCCATTTCTTCTAGTGTGCCCTTCCTATCTAAGAAGATTGTCAGCTGGCCAGATAACCGGGGAAAATAATTTCCAAATATAAATGCTTTAAAAATTGAAACAAAATCACTAAAGACTTTATAAAAATGTTGGCAAGCATCGTGTCTCCATAATATCTAGAATGAGAATGTTACTGGGTCAAATTCAGAGTTCATATTATTATACATAGATAGTCTAGGAAATGGATAGAAATTTGGCACGACGAAAATTAAATAAGATGACATAAAGAATTTGTTCTGCCTTCTGTATTGCAATAACTGGGAAGAGATTTCAATGGAAATCAACTTGTGACAATGGAAGATGGCTTGTTCCTTGACCATAAAATATAAAATATACAGAATCATCTGAGAGATGTCTGTTGCACTTTCTTGTCTCGTTATCCTCGTGAAAAGCCATGCAATTTTCCGAAAAAGGTTTTTAAATGCACTAACCTATAATATGTTTATGTCCTAGGGAGTGGGCGCTGGGTCCTGTTAGAACTTTGGCAAGAGGTCCAATTCATTACCATGCTTCTTTAAGAACTGTCTACCATTCTCTCCCTTGAAATTAGGCATTGGTTCGGGAAGTGTTAACATATTTCGAAATACTTGAGGCAATAGGGAGACTTGGGAATGGTTGCCCATCTGGATAATGTGCTTGTTCGGAATATAGTTCTCGACACAACACATGACCAAGTCCTTAAAGTGAAAAAACTCGAGGACACAATCTGTTGCAGTAATTTCAGATGTCAAGATAACTTTCTTCTGGGAAGAAGTGAATGAGTAGTATTCATAAGCTATGGACCACTGAAAACTCTTGTCCTCATGCTCGCAAATATTCAGGGTATTTCCACAAAAATGTTGTCGAGCTGCAGCCATAAGGTGATGAGAATGTTCCTTTTCTCCTCATTTTATTTAAAATGGATGTTGCAACATCATAATATAATCTATGGTAAATCTTGGTCCAATTTGTTTCAATGGGAGGTGTCCTCATCCTTTTCTCCTTTTAATGCCAATATTTTCAAAGCTAATAAAAGCATAATCAATTTGCACTAGGAAAGTGTGTGAAGATGGCAGGGAAATTGAGAAAGTATGGAAAAGTGGGGAAAACATTTTGATCTATGTAATATACCTGGATCTTGACAAAATTAGGTTCAAGTTAGAAGATAATTTGTTATATTTACTTAAACAATTTTCATATTTTTTTATTTTATTAGTGTTCTTTGTGGCCCAAATGCAAACTATGTTCAAATTGGAAGGGTGTAGAAACATTTTCATATGCAATCATACTCTCAAATATGCGAACCTGTAATATATGAACAATACTAAAGAGGGGCATCATGTCAACACCTTTGTAGATAACAATGGGCCAACACAATATTGCATTCTTGCTATGATGACGCCTTAAAAAAACTAAAATAACCAACATTTTTTGCGAATTCAATATTGACATAAAGAAACTAATTAGATTCCATAATATTCTCCCATTAATGCATTTTAATGGGAGATGTCCTCGAGATTTCCGCTTATTAATGTCAATATTTTTGAACATATGTGGTGAGTTGTCACTAGTAAAATTATAATTAATGTTCATTGGGAAGGGGAGAAGGTGGTGGGGATGGAGGGGAGTGAAACATGCTTTGGTACTTGTTTGAACCTTGGATTCCATGATGGAATTGTAGATCACCCAAGTTTTGGATGCAAGATGTATACTCTGAATACGGGGAATGAGAGTTCGATAACGCCTACCTGAGAACCCGCGGCCATAAAATTGGCTAAGGAAATGAAAGCGGTCGGTCAGAGTCATGATGTCAAGATATAGATGGATATACAATTTGTGGGTCCGTGACCTGGAAACCCGTTATCATAGAAATGCGACTAAGTATAGAAGAGGAAAAAAAGAAAGGGAGTGAAGAAATTTATGCTTGACAGAAGAACACTTTGTCTGATAATTGTCAAGTGATAGAAACACGTCGACTATGGGGCATGAGAGTTCAGGGCATGAGAGTTCCATAGGGCCTAGCTAGGAACCGTCAGGCATAAAATTGGCTAAGTATGAAAATGAACAAAAATCGTTCGAACTCATGATGTGAAGATATAGATGGATATAGAATTTCTGAGTCTGCAACCCTGGGAACCCGCGAGCATAGACATGTTACTATGTATAGAAGCAGAAAGGGATAATAGAGGGTAAGAATAAAATGGGAAAAGAAGAAAGTATAGAAGAGAAAAACAAAGGGATTAAAGAACTTTATGCATCACAGAACAACACTTGGTCTTAAGTATGGAAAGGCGGGGCGGTCAGACGGAGTTACCATAGGCAGAGTGAGGCTTTCAAGTTCAAGGAGTCTGGGGTTGAATTTTAGATAAAAAGATTTTTGGGTGCAAGATGTATATCCAAACACAGGGCATGGTAGTTTGATAATGCATTGGGGGGAACCCGCGGCCATAAAATTGGCTAAGTGTGGAAATGAACTGGGAAAAATATCAACTATAGGAAAAATATTTTCAGCCATGGAATATAGTTGGAGCTCAACAGACCCTGGTTCTAGATAAAAGAGATGTTGTTTATATCTATCTCAACAAGCAATAGACAAAATATATGACTTGGCACATTTATATGCAAGCATTCAGACAGAGTCATCGTAGGTAGACTGAGGCCTAGGGGTTCGAATATGGGGTCGAATTGTACATCACCAAAGTTTCTGGTGCAAGATTTATACTACGAACACGGGGCATGAGAGTTTGATGGTACCTATGAAGGAACCCGCGGCCATAAAATTCGCCAACTATGAAAATGAATGGCGGTTAGTCAGACTCATGATGTAAAGATATAGATGGACATGGAATCTGTCACATCGCCTTCCTAGGAGCCTGTGAGCATATACATGGGACCAAGTATAGAATTAGAAACAAATAATAGAGGGGAAGAAGAAAAGGGAGAACGGATAAGTATAGAAGAGGAAAAATAAAGGGAGGAAATAATTGTATGCCTCATAGAACAACACTTAGTGTGTTAATTATCAAGCAATAGAAACACATCAACTATGGGATAAAAATATAGCTGAATAAATTGGACAACGTATGCAGACCATAGTTTTTTGTAACCATACCTCTTAGTCTCAGGCATACGCATTGTATTTGCTACGACACATTGCACTCCATCTTTTTCAAATGTGGCACATAAGGCTCCATCCTTGTGCCCAATTACTGTGTTCTTTTTTCAATGTAGAAATACAGAGAATACAATGGACATGAAAGCAAGCTCCCACGTAGGAACACATGAAAAAAAAGATGGAATACAAATTTATTTGTTTCAAGATAGCAACACAGAAAATAGAATTGACATGAAGACAAGTTAATGTACAGGAAGATGTGGAGTATCCAAGGAGAAAAAAAACAAAGTTGCAAACCAGTGCAACAAATACAAACAGAGTAAACAAAAAACTATTGGATATGGAACACGGGTAGAAATATGCACCTTTGCATGGATTCTTCTACATTTCTGGTTGAGAATTCTTTTCCGTGTCTAGTTTTCGTGTTTGTTTCTATGAAAAAAAGTACAAAACAAAATGGACATGAACATAAGTTGACATGTAAAAAAAAAAAAAAGGAATATGTATATAGAGTAAATAAAATATAAATATAGTATAAAATAGATGTGACACGGTGCGCAGGTTGGCGAACTCACGGGTTCACATTTATAGTCATGCTTATGTATTACGAGTCTGACCGACCGCAACATGAGATTTAGTAATTTATAGAATATTACAAAATTTTACCAAGATTTATAGTAATTTATATAATGCTATAATTTATCATGAGTCCGACCGACTGCTTCCTCATTCCATGCTTGTGTACAAATAGAATAAATTACATTACTGAATAATCTTTTAAATTAAATTTTTGTCTCAACTTGTCAAACAAATGAAATAGCTAATTGTTTAAAACTAAATTGGACAACTTGGACAACGCATGCAGATCAATTTTTTTTGTAACCATACCTCTTAGTCTCAGGTATACACATTGTATTTGTTGCAGCACATTGCACTCCATCTTTTTCAGATCTTGCACATAAGGCTCCATCCTTGTGCCCAATTACTGTGTTCTTGTTTTAATGTAGCAATAAAAATAATACAATGGACATGAAAGCAAGCTGATACGTAGGAACATATGAAAAAAAAGATGGAGTACACATTTATTTATTTCAAGATAGCAGCACAGAAAATAGAATTGAGATGAAGACAAGTTAATGTACAGGAAGATATGGAGTATGCAAGGGGAAAAAAACAGAGTTGCAAACCAGTGCAACAAATATAGACAGAGTAAATGAAAAACTATTGGATATGCAACACGGGTAGAAATATGCACCTTTTCATTGATTCTTCTACATTTCAGGTTAAGAGTTCTTTGTCGTGTTTAGCTTTCCTGTTTGTTTCTATGAAAAAAGTACAAAAAAAATGGACATGAACATAAGTTGACATGTAAAGAAAAAAGCAAGTAATATGTACATAGACTAAATAAAATAGAATAAAAGGAATAGAGTAACAGATAGTGTTAGAAGAATGTACCATTTTTTTTTTCATCCATGTTTGCGTATATATAATTTTTTTTTGTTAAAAAATTATGTGCCCAAAATCAATTACAAAGCAGGGAAAACTAAGAAGTTGGATATCTCGATTTTCTGCAACAAGATAGATAGATATGCTTTGAAACATAGAAATATGGTTTTGCAATATGTTTTATGTATATCTCATAATTCAAGTGCGATACCAATTGTATGGTGATCAGAGCAGTATGTGTACAAACCAAGGAAAACTAAGAAGTTGGATAATTTGGTTTTCCACAACAAGCTAGGCAGATATGCTTTGAAACATAGAAATATGATTTTGCAATATGTTTGATGTATATCTCATAATTGAAGTACAATACCAATTGTATCGTGATCAGACCAATATGTGTCTAAGATAAATATGTTGTGTTGAGAAATGGGCACATTCAACCATACATGGTCAATAAGCGTGTTTTGTACATGGCTTGTGTTGTTCAAAAGAAAGCGGAGACTATATTTGCACATATAGTTTTCCAATTCTTTTGTTCTGGCATTATTTTGTAGCATGTCAATATTGAAGTCTCCTAAAATGACAATGGTTTCATTCACATGCAAATGGTCTAATTAATTGGAAAGAACATTTAGTATGTTGGAGAATGTTGCATGGGGAGTAGCATACAGATTCAGTATTGCAATTTTTTATCGATGGAAAAATACTTTTGCAAGCACCATCTCAACATTATTTTCTTTGAAATGTATATGCTCCAAAATTGTTACATGTTTTTTCACCAATATCATCACCCCATGCGTAATGTAACTTGATATGCAATTTTTATTTGGAAATTGTTTATTTTGCATGCATAATGCCATGTATGTTTCCTGTAAGCACAAAATATCGGATTGCGTTGTGTCATAGTCATTGAGTATATCATCCATGTGTGCATGTAAGTTGTGCATGTTAAGCGAGAGAATTGATATAGATGAGTTTGTTTGTATGGATTGGTAATCATATTGTAGATGCCACTTTGCGATAGTCCTGAGGCGTTGCATTTCAATATCAACTTTATGTTAGACTTTGAAGTTATCGTTTGTAATAGGAATTAGTAAATACAAGGAGTCTATACTCCTGACATGGGATAGTGTTGTGTATACAAGTCCATGTATTCAAATTCCAACATGATAAAATGCAACACTATCAAGTGTTAGTCCTTGCGATCTGTGGACTGTACATGCACATGCAATTTTAACTGGAAACTATTTTCGAATCTTCAGTCAACCTGTCTTTGTTGATTTCGATACTGGCTTTGATATTCTCAATATAGGTGTCCAATCACTTGCAGTTTTTTAATTATATAGATAAGCCAACTTGTTTTCTTGTCGTTTTCCTATATGTGGTTCATGGAACTTAATCCAGAGGACATCAAGTTTTTCTGTTTTGGTATAGCCTTTGAGTATTCCATCTACACCATTGACCAAGCCATCCTGTGAATCATAGTTGCAGGCATATATTTCAACTAACATGTTTAATTTCAGGACAAATTGCAAAGGTAAAGTGGTTGTATGTTCATGACGTGGCACATTTCCATGGTTGCCTTCTTCTAGGTCAATTGAATTGATGATGATATCATTGCCAGACATGAGTGATAGCATGTACCTATTATGCATTGCAACATACCTATTTGTGTAGAACAGGTAAGGGAAGGTTGGGTCTGTTGGTGCGGGTCGCAAGCACCTCAAATTGATATATGTTAAGTCATCATGTGTTTGGTCGTTTGTCCGCATTGTATTCATAATTGCAATAAATGTTTCATCTATTTGGCGCATTGTAGTGTGCAATTCAAATCATTTAATATTGTATCTCCAGAAGTCATGTGTCACTTTTTACATGTTAATTGTAGGTTGTTCAAATATCAAAGAATCTTGGATGGGATGTGCCTAGTAAAGATCCCCACAGAATATCATGTCAATGTTTCCAAAGTATTTCGTGTGCACATGTTTTATGCTTCTTAGTTAGTTGTCAATGGAATACAAGAAGCGAGTTCCAATCAAATATGACTCATCTATAAAGACAAGTTTCAATTCTTCATAAAGCTTAGACAAGGTATCTAACATTTCCTTGTTGAGTGGAAGAAACTGCGACTTGTTAAAAGACATCAAAAATGCAGAGTGGAGTGTTGTTCCACCTGCATTATATGAAAATTTTTCTGTGTATGCAACTATTAGGCCCTTTGGTTTCATAGGATCAAATGAATTGTTTGAATCATAGATTCATATAAGCATTTGGAATAGTGCTTTCACTGTGAATGTCTTTCCTGTTCCTACTCCACCTGTAAGGAACAGGTGCACAGGAGTGTGCATGCTCAAGCGTTTTTTACGCGCAATGTCCTTTAGAATTGTTTGTTGTTATCGATTCAATAGACATCTAATTTTGTGGTATTCATTTTTTTCAATAAGGAAATGATGTTGTGTGACTTGAAAACCAAGATTGATACGTTTTTCAATACTTCCTTCTCAAGGACGAGGCAAATATGCTTGCAAGTCATAGGACTCACAGGGAGTTCTGGTTGTTTTTCGGTTTCTGAATGTCTCATCAAGATTGTCAGGGTTTTCTAGTTCATTAACTGCACTTTCTAGATCACCCCATGTTGGATGAACATTGTAAGTAAATCTAGATTCATTGATTTGCACTATATTCTCAAAGGAAACATACATAGCTTCCCATGTAGGGAAGTTATGTTTTAATGTGTTTTCATTTTCATCGAACGAAACGTATAACAATAGTTTTTCTCTACAATAGTTTTCATAGTCAGTATGTTTGTTGTATTTGACAAACCGTATCAAAAAGGGTTTTTTTCTTTTTGATATGGGGGCACCATTTTTTTTGTAATGCGATATGAATTCTACTAAGCAGATATGCTTAATATGAGATGGACGCTGGAGGTAATAATCAATAATAGAGCGACATAGCACGTCGTATGAATTGTCAAGCTCTTGTTCTAGCAAAGATGGTTTAAGCACAAATGTGTGTTTTGCAAGTGGAGATGTGTTTATGAAGACACATTTTCTTGAACTACAATTGAGGGCCAGGGAAAGTGCAATGTGGACTGGTTGTTGAGCTGACATTTGTTGAAGATTAAGTAATGTATTACCAAGTGTACATATCATTTGTATAGCATCAATATGACTTATTTCATGTTCTTTGTGTATTCTTCTTAATGCACTTGTCATAGATTTGTCAACCTTTTCATATACGAGGTACAGTACGATGTTGCAGCATATGCATTGAGGACGTACTGCGCATCTGTATTTGCAATCCACATAACTGGCATGTCCTTGGAGAAACAGTTGTTCCAGATATGGGAAAGTTTTAGTTTAAGGAAAATTGTTGGTTGTTTAAGCGTACATTGTATGTCTTGGATGTACTCATCTTCTGTTAGATTTAGCTCTGTCAAGAAATCATCGAAGCTCATCAACTCATCAAACTCTCGTTGTTCTAGAAATGTGAATAAGGATTAAGATTTCTCAACGAAAACATTTTCCTCTAGACTAAGTGGCTCTATGATTCTTGTTATTCTCATTGGCGGCACGTGGAAGTTGTATCTGTAATGTGATTTTTTTCGTTTTTTACAACTTTTTGTATGATAATGTCTATGAACTTTGGCAAGTTTTGAATACAAATGATCTTTGTTGCATGTTATGTCTTTGTCCACAAACTGCTCAATCTTGTTTTCAACTCCATACACCGGTGCACCCTCTATCCACAACAGTGTGTGGTCATGCTCATTCCCCCTATTCTGGAATTCAGTCACAAAAAAATAGTCTGATATTTTTTTGAAAAATGTTTCATCATGGAATATCAATTGTCTCAAAGCATTTATTCTATGTCTATATTAGTGAGTACATGTCACTAGGTCTTTTCTTATGAGGTAGTCAATGTCATTATTTTCCAGTGTATTGATTTGTTTTTTATGTTTCATGTTCCTATGCAAGTTAGATACCACAACCACCAATAGATCCCAGCAATGATTTGCACTTGTAAATGTGATGAAAAATGTTGGTGGTTCCAATTGTTGGATCATTGCAAAAATAGTTTTCTTGTTTTGTTGCAAATAGTTAGGAGAGATGCGAATGTTTTTGAAATCTATGTATCCAATATCATATTTCTAGGTTTAATTTGTACTTGACAGCCTTGGCCAACAAATTTCTTCCTTGTAACTGGCCTTTTCTTATTCACACCCACATGCAAGACAACACTTGCTCTATTATTATGTGCATTGTTTTGAAAAAAAAAATTGTTATGTGATAGGAGAAGTCACCGCTTGAATGTAGCAGCTCCCATCGAACTATTTTATGGTAAATGAATCGTTCCATAATGTCACTGGGACATGGATCTCCATAGAATAGTGTTGGGAAGTTCATTTCCTTAGAAAATTTGTCCTTGAATATTCCAAGTGGATGTTGCCCCTCAGCAGGTGCACTTTCGAAAATCTTGTCTTGCAAGTCACGGATGCGTTGTGAATTAGTGAATCCATGTACCAATGTCTCAGCAAGTGTTTCATTCTCCGAGTCATCACTTGTATCAAATTCACTAGCAGTTTCGAGACTCTGTGCAGAGTTGTCATCCTCTTCTCCAAGAACATTGTTCTAGTTCTCATTTATACAAATGTTCTGTGCTTTGTACAGGGCCCTAGAACATAATTCTTTTAATGCTTTCATGACAACATGCACACGCACTTTACCTGTCTGATATGCATTTTTTTATTCCAAGCATCTTTTGAGAGCCACAACAATTGTCATTGTATCGCTAATGAACTGTGGCAAGGATTTTTGCACAACATCTAGTTGGACATGCACATTAATAATTGATCTTGT
Organism: Picea sitchensis; assembly: GCA_010110895.2. Lineage (NCBI taxonomy): Eukaryota > Viridiplantae > Streptophyta > Pinopsida > Pinales > Pinaceae > Picea > Picea sitchensis. The sequence continues at coordinate 109,646 of SNQJ01S0013019.1, forward strand.
TAAGCCCATTTGGGGTCGTTTATAGCCGTATAGTTTGATTTGTGCAAATGCAATTCGAAGAGACACAAGTCTATCTTCAAGTTCTGTAAGTGAACTTACATCTAGTAGTGGTGTATTACATCTTATTTGGTCAGCTGTTGTGAACTGTGGCAATTTTCCATTTTCAAGCGACCATTTGCATGGAAGACAAATTTTGCCACTGGAAAATGTTTTATCATTTAGTGTCAAGTGCAGGTATTATGCTTCCAAATCAGGCATGAAAGACTTAGTTTTTTTTGCAAAATTCAATTGATCACAAATTGCACATGCAATGGAAGGAGTGTCTTGGATTTTTTTCATATAGGTCTGTCTTGCATCTTTCTTCCTTAGGGAAGTATGTGTAGAAAGTGTTTGCTGGTTTTCATTGGTATTAGTGCATGGTGTTGGTTCTAGCCCACGAATGTGATTTTTTCCTCTCAGATAGTGCCATGACCATTTTGGGATATGTGACCGTGCTTGTTTCTATTGTGTTGTGCACGAACAACTTTTTTTAGGTTGTGATATGTCAGTTTCTCTCTATAAGGAAGTGTAGTAATGTATTTTTTTCTCTCATGTATGACCTTTTTCAAGTTCTGATAACTTAGTCTATGTTTCTTGTTCAAGGCCAGGATGAACTCATGGCAACTGGGATGAGTTTCATTCTGATTAAATAGCATGCGACGCTTATGCAGATTCAATGTTCTTTAGATGGAATTGACACTGGACCCTGAACCAACAGTATTTCCTATACTACCAATGTATTTTTTTCTCTCACGTATGACCTTTTTCAGGTTGTGATAAGTTAGTCTACATTTTTTGTTTAAGCCCTGTATGGCCTCATCACAACTGGGACGAATTTCACGTATGACCTTTTTCAAGTTGTGATAAGTTAGTCTATGTTTTTTTTTTAAGCCCCGTATGGCCCCATCGCAACTGGGACGAGTTTCATTCTCATTAAATAACATGCTACACGTATGCATATTTGATGCGGTTTGGGTGGCATGGACAGTGGACCCTGAACCAGTGGTATTTCCCATCAAATGTTGATAATGGGTATGTGTCGTATCTATTTTCAATGAGATGATGTCAATTGTTCAATCGTAATTTGAATCAATAGGCCAGGAATGGACAGTGTAATCTGGCAGGGCCGACTAGACCTGGATATTTACTCTGAATATGATAGATATCCATTGCAAATAGAATCTTCCACCCTCTACATTTCCTTTTTCATATGGTAGTGCCGTGTTTACAATGTATTCTTTCCAACTTCCAATTGTCAGCATATTTTCTAGGAGATATGGCGAAAGGTGTTGATGCAAGCAAATAAAATCCTGTTGGTTTCCGCCTATAATTGCATTTCAAAAGGATTGTATAATGTAAATCCACAACGAATGCACATCAAACTCTGTTTCTACCAAATAGAAAATTTCATTGAACTAACTATCTCCACAACTAGATGTAACAATTGTTGCTATCTGCAAGCCATGGCAGTGTATACGATGCATAATCTGTTTCCATTGTGATTCAAGGTCTTTGCAAACGAGGGACAAGTAAATATGATGTCCTCTAAGATTGCATATGGATAATTTTCTATACAACAGTGGTTCATAATGACCACTGACGGGATTGACATCATGGAACAAGATGCAGTATGGATCGCTAGATGCAGTTTTGTTGAATAATAGATATCTTGTTTTTCTTGTCAATGACCATATTCCAATTGATATATTGAGCCACTTAGACAACCACCGTATACAAAATGTATCTCCCCAAAGTCCCTTCTCATGTGCAGACAGAATTGCAGATGCAAACAACCGCATCTTTGAAAAATACGTAGTGACATCATGTATTCCATGCAACTACCAAACAAAATTAGATGCCAATTCGTATTCATACGACTCCAATGCCTCAGCGTCACCATTTTTTAAACAACTCAAGAAATAATCTATCAATCCATTGCGCAGTTCGGTTGTGGAATAACGAAAATGCAATAGAACCTAAAATGCATTGGAAAGGCAATCTCCTACAGTATACGAGAATGCATCCAATCTAAAAATCCCATTGCTATGCAATACCTCGTTGATGTTTTCATGTACAATGGATTTTGTATCTATTTCATAGGACTCAACATCTATTACTTGTTTTATCTCTTAAACTATGATTTTCAAGTTGTTTCTTAGTTATTTTCAGTTTATATGAAAACAAAGAAAAAAAAAAAGACAAATAGAAAACTACAAGCGCGGAACTGTGTACCAATCCCACTATGTATCCTTCAACCTTCTTCTTGTCAAATTCAATCCCCACTAGTCGCCACAACATATGACAAGAGAACAAACGTACAATGAATAGTGAACCAAACAGAGGAGACAACACAAATAAATAACACTATAAATTTGTTAAGCACAAAGACCGAGTATTCTAGGTATATCATTTTTTAACCTATTCATGGCGTGCATCCTACAAGATTCTCAAAGGCTGAAGATGATATGCAAGACAGAAAGGACAGGACAAAAGCAACAGGTGGACAGAGTTTTTGACTCAGAGAATAAAAGAATTCCCTATCACAAGACCCTGGCAGATGGTTGCCCCCTTGTGACAACTCCGAAATCATTTTCTAAACCCCTTTGCATTGCTATTTTGGAAATAGCTATGGCATGATATACAAGACATGGAAGTTGGCATATGTGATTGGAAGGGAACAACCTGGAAAAAATGCACAAAACGCATGGTTTCGAGGAACAAAAAATAAGAGGAGAACATCCAGTTTTATTTTTTATATGCCACCACGGCTGCGACAAAGGTGGGTTCTGTATAGAACATTGACGTTCAAGAACAAGGAAAAGATTCTAGTCGCAACAACCACACAAAAAGATTTTCTACAACAGAATTTTGAGGCAGGGACTCCTACTATTGAAAATTCTTTCTTGCAAGGTGCAAACAACAAGCAGAAAAAAGGAATAGCAATGAAACAATGGCACAAAAACTTACCCGTCAACCCCGGATGACAAAAGGGTAGCTCCAAAACTTGCAAACCGCAACAACAGGTCCAACAACTTGCAAAGTTGAAGAACAACAAACCAGTGAACAACCATGAAGAGGTCCAACTGCAACTGCAGGACCTCAACTTTGCAAATTTGAATCAAACAACAACAACTAGCATCGAACGAACCAACGAACAAGCATCAACCAGTGAACTAGTAATGTCGATGAAGAACAATATTGCCCAATTTCACTGCAGACAACACTGTATCAAAAAATGGAATGAAATTGTATTGTAACACATCTGTAGAATAAACATTTAAGGCTGTGAGGCCTGTTAGGTAAACACTTAAGACTGTCATAACCGTCAAAGGGCATTGCGCTGTGAAAACATTTAAGAAAGAATGCAGTGTGGCATGCCTATTTACGAATGCAACAATGACAAAGACTCTCGAGGTACGCAACAATAAAGAAAAATCAAACATAATAATAGTAATAAAAAAATAAAAAATAATAACAATAGTTCGAACACTGGGGACTATGTTAAAGAAATTGACTGAGATGACAAAGTAATATGAAAAATGACTATCCATGTTCAAAACTTTGGATATCCAAACATTTCGATATGAATAGTACAAATTCCAAAAAACTATAGATGATAAAAACTTTGGATATGCGAACATATCCATCATTCGGTATAGCAAAGCTAGCAATAAGACTTCAAATCTATTATCCAACGAGATCATGACATATATGGTTTTTTTTATACAATAAATATGCAAAAATAGAAATTATTGCTATGGGTTTTTTTATTATATAAAAAATAATGTTTTTAGTTCTTTAGTTCGAACAATAGAAAGTATGCAAAAATAAAATTTGTAGTCAAACGACAAACTAATATCAAGTTAATAGTCTCTCTAATATTATACAATAATATGATATTAATAAAGGAAAGCAGAGCACATTAATTAATGAGAATCAACCACAGTCTAACCAAAACAAAAGGGGATGGAGAGTTACTTTACAAAATAAGATAAGAGTACTCTAAACGTTTCTATCTTTTGGTTGTTTTTAGTTGATTTTTTCCGTTTGATTTTGGCCAAAATCCTGTGAGAAATAGTTGGATCTAAAGACAACGTCAGGGTGGATCCTAAAAAGATTGAAGCTATGCAAGATTGGCATCACCCAAACACTCTCAAAATCTTGCGGGGATTTCTGGGTTTAATAGGTTATTATCACAAGTTTGTTAAGAATTATGGAAATATTGTAGCACCTCTCACTATACTCCTTAAAAAGAATTCTTTCACTTGGACTTCAGCAGCTACTCAGGATTTTCAAACCTTGAAGATGGCCATGTGCACCACTCTAGTCCTGGCCCTTCCTGATTTCACAAATACCTTTGTCCTGGAATGTGATGCTTCCGGGAAACGAATTGGCGTTGTCATAATGCAAGAGAGTCGGCCTTTAGCCTTTACCAACAAACAACTGTCCGAGAGAAATTTGGGCAAATCAATCTATGAAAATGAAATGTTGGCTATTATGCATGTCGTGGATCTTTGGCGACCTTATATATTGGGGAAACTCTTCCAAATTAATACAAATCATCAAAGCCTCAAGTATTTTCTAGAACAACTCCTTTCCTCCCCTGAGCAAAAAAAATGGGTGACTAAGCTTTTTGGATATGATTTTGAGATCATTTACAAAAAAGGCAAAGACAATGTGGTTGTTGATTCACTTTTGAAAAAATATGAAGATGAAGGGTCTCTTTTTTCTCTCTCTTTCATTGTACCAGATTGGCTCCAAGTTGTTCGCCAGGAATGGCTACACGATCCCAAAAGTTTGCATCTGATACAACAATTGTAGTCCAGTTCTCCAGTTTCCCCAGGGTACTCTTGGCTCAATGATGAGCTTCGATACAAAGGCCATTTGTATTTAAGTAAATAATCAAAACTTAAATCCACGGTACTTTCTGAGCTTCATGCTACACCCACAGCTGGGCACTCCGGGTTTACCAAAACCTATGACTGGGTCAAACATTATTTTTTCTGGGAAGGTATGAAACACGACATTCATAATTTTATGGCTGAATGTGATGTGTGTCAACTCAACAAGGGTGAAATTGTCAAATCTCCTAGCACACTACAACCTCTTCCTATTCCACCTACTATTTGGTGGGATATCTCTATGGATTTTATTTTCGGCTTACCTAAATCGGGCAATAAATCAGTCATCATGGTGGTAGTTGATCATCTTTCCAAGTATGCTCATTTTTATGCTCTTTAACACCCATTTAAAACATCTATTGTGGTTCAACTTTTCATGGATCAGGTCGTCAAGCTTCATGGCATGCCACATTCTATTTTTTTTTATCGCGACCCAACTTTCACCAGCAATTTTTGGCTAGAACTGTTCAAGCTACAAGGCACCCAAGTGCATCTTAGCACAACTTATCATCCCCAGACTGATGGTCAAACTGAATTTGTCAACAAATGTTTGGAAACATATTTGAGGTGTTTTGCATCGGAAAGGCAGAATCAGTGGGCTCAATGGTTACCACTATTTGAATGGTGGTACAACACTTTGTACTATACAGTTACGTGCATGACTCCTTTTGAAACAATATATGGATAAAATACACATTCAATCCTCTCATATTTGACAGGTGTCTCGAAGGTCTAGGCAGTTGACCAAACGCTTACAGTTCGAGAAGCTATTATCCATACCCTCAAAGAGAATATGGCCATGGCCCAGAATCGCATGAAACAACAAGCAAATCAAGGTCTCTTTGAACGTCAATTTGTAGAAGGGGATCAAGTGTTTATTTGACTGCAAACTTCCCTCAAGGCTAACCATCGTCAGAAACTGGTGCCCAAAGTTTATGCTCCTTAAACCGTTCTCAAGCGTGTGGGACAGGTGGCCTATCAATTATCTTTTCCCAGTCATTCTAAGCTCCATCCCATTTTTCATGTTTCCTGCTTAAAGAAGGTGATTGGAACTAAGTGCCAAAATCAAACCAAACTTCCCGAGTTGGACGAAGAAGGCTCCATTTGGCTACAACCACAAGCAGTTTTGGACCAGCGTGAGCGTCGACTGCGTCAGCGAACCATCAAGGAAGTGCTAGTCCAGTGGAAAGATACACTCCAATAGATGCCACTTGTGAACCAACTACCATTCTGTAGTAATTTCCCCATCTCAACCCTTGAGGACAAGGTTGTTTTTCAGGGGGAGGACATGTTAGGGACCTAACCCCTCATGTAGGTAGAATAATATATTTCCATGTAATAAAGGTCAATATTAATAAGGCCTAGCAATAAGGAAGAATAAGTCCAATGTAAGAAGACCTAATAGAAGCTTCCTCTTCTAGAAGGATCTTCCTCTAGATGGTTCTTTTGATAGACATATTTAGTATAAATAGGAGTCGAGGGTATGAGAACTTTTGTCTTGGATATTATTGTAATAGAGCTCTACTCTGTTGGAGGTTTCCCCCTCGAAAAGGCAAGTGAACATTGCTCTCGGTAATCAAAGTGTTATTTCTGGTGTTATTTTGTTATCATTTTGGTATTATTGTGGTGTTGTTCTAGTTATATTGTTGTTCATTTGCCATTTATAGCTATTTATTTATGTTCTGCATACTTTTTATATCTGGAATATTACACATATGCACATATATATCTTATGCACCTATGCACTCTGCATAGATGTATCCCTTGCACACAACCAACACTAAAATATATTGTTAAAACCAAAACCAAACAAAAATATTTTTAAAAACTCGTTATCATTAATTCTGTACAGATTATTGAATAGACCAAAATCTTCCAAAAATACCTAGTATCAATAATTTTGTGTGGGTGAAACTAAAAGTCCATATCATGATATACCATTTTTTACACTAGAAAGTTGCAAGACTTATCTATCGTGTTCATAGAAATAAGAGAACTTAAAGTAATAGTGAGTTCACCCTGAAATCCATTGGGAAAGTTGGAGTACACTTTAGTACAAGAGTCCCAGATGAGAGTGTCTTAGGGAAAATGTCATTATTAATATAATTTTATGTTAATATTTTAAGATTATATTAGTAAAAATTATATTCATATGCAAAAATATGCAAATTTTTCTTACTTTAAAAAACAAATTAATATAATTTTTTTTAAATATTAATATTTATTTTACACACATAAAACAGTTATGTAATTTTTTTTTCTTTTGTTAATAAACAAACATTAACACCAAACTCTTTTAACTTTTTAGATATCTCAATTATTTTAAGTATATACATATATTAAAAAATAAGTATATAAATTGAACAAAATGCTTTTATGCATATGTTTAACTTAAAAAATATTGTTGATTAATGGTCATAATTTTGATTTTGGTATTTGATTTAAACATTTTTCACATTATGTATATCCTATTCTATAATGATATATACCCACTCCACACACTAAAATGCACTCTTAAAGCGAAAACCAAACCGAAATATTCTTAAAAACAGGTTATTTGCATGATAACTAAGTCATTTATGATAAGTTGATTTGCTAAGATTTATGACCACTAGATCTCCATACATAGCTGAATTTTATTTAAGTAACAATGTTTATAATAAAAAATATGTATATAAAGTAAACAAAATGCTTTTATGCATATGTTTAAGTTGGTCTATTTTGAACCCTTGTGTGAATAATTCATATCACTCATCCTCCCATAGTTCTGCTACTCCATGATAATTGAGTAATTTATGGAAGGTTGATTTGCTAAGATCCCACCACTAAGTCTCCATACTTAGTTGAAATTGTTTTAAGTGATAATGTTTATTATAAAAAAAAAATGAGTATAAAGTGAAAAAAAAAAGATTTTATGCATATGTTTAAGTTAAAAAATAGTGTTGATGAATGGTCATAATTTCAATTTTAATATTTTATGTGGGGAGCCTTTTTCCAATGACCATATCTTCCACACATGTATACCACTCTCACATCCAACACTAAAATGTATTGTTATAACCAAAACAAAACCAAAATCTCTTTGAAAAACATGTTACTAGTAATTTTGCATAAAATACTAAATAGACCAAAATATTTCAAAAATACCCACAATAATTTTGTATAAATTACTGAACAAACTTGCTACTACATAAAGCAAGTAGAAAAAGAATGAAACTAAAAGTTTGTATTATATACTGTTTTTTAGTCTGAAAAATTGCAAGACCTATCTTGTTCATACAAATAAGAGAACTTAGAGTCATTGATATTCACAAATTGTATATGAATATATCAAGAGTTTAGTTGATATAATTAATATTTACATTTATTATCACACACAAAAATATAATGTATCTTAAAATCAAAACCAAATCAAAATATTTAAAACTACCCATTATCATTAATTTTCTAGAATGTGCACAATTAAAATGTAACCCTAAAACCAAAACAAAACCAAAATCTTTTAAAACTACTCATTATCATTAATTCTCTATAAATGACTTAATAGACTTGTTACTAAAATGTATTGTTAAATCCAATACCAAACCGAAATCTTCTTAAAAACTAAAATCTTCCAAAAGTAACCAATATCAGTGATTTTGTATAAATTACTAAAGAGACTTGTTACTGTATAAATGCCCACCAAAAATAAAAACACAATCAATCCAAAAAAAAATTCTATAGTCTCAATTTTTGGTCAACCCAAAAACAAAAACCCAATCAATCCAAAAATTATTGCTATAGTCTCTCAAACCTTTGGCAAGGACTAATAATATTGCGCGACTTGACTTTAACTCCTAGGCATGGATGTATCCTATAATCAAAGGAAGAGCATTAAAAAAACAAGAAAATAACAATGGTTTGTGTCATAGTGTTCGTCAAATAGGAGTTTACAATCTCTGCTTAGGGTCAAATTCAACTTCCAAATGTCACATCTCAGGAAATCAACAGTACCCCGACTAAAACAAATGAAAAGTTCAGTTACAATACAACATACCATAGGAACTCGATGCAAAATGGATTAAATACTTTAGAAGGATGCAATAAAATTAATAGGTGGTAATAAAAGGTGTTCACAGATACAATAATATGATATTAATAAACGAAAGTAGCAGTGACAAGCGCATTAATAAATGAGAATCAACAACAGTTGAACCAAAACAAAAGGGGATGTAGAGGGGATGGAGAGTTGCTTTACAAAACAAGGGTTGCATAGTAGCTTAGTCCCTGCCAAGTAAATTAGTGTCCCAACAATTGTAAAACCGTTGTCAATTTACTATAATTATTATTTGTCTTTATTAAAAAAAAAATCAAAATCATTATTAAAAGGGAAAGATATATATATAAGTTGTCATTTTGTTTTCGATCTTTAGCTATATTTTTACTAATTTATTTTCATTTAAAAATAAATTCAAAATTACTATTAAAAAGAAATTACACATATGTCATCATACATAATTATATGTATATCATTTTGTATTAATCTAGTAGGAGTACACTTTGTATTAATGATAAGAGAAAAGCATAAATGCAATAATAATGAAATACATGGATAGTAATAATGATAGAACACATGGCATTTTTACTTTTTTTCTTAATTTTTGATATAAAAGGTACTATGTACTTATAACCAAGTTTATTGAAATGCAATAATAATGAAATAAATGGATAGTAATAATGAGAGAACACATAACTATTACCAACTCCAGTGGAGGAACCTAATTTTTCCTGAGCCCGCACCCTGGTAAAGCAGCCTAGGGTTCACTCGAGCACCGCCATGGAGGCTCAAGGAGGGGAGCTGCCGCCCCCTCCTTCTCCTTCCACCTCCTTCCAAAAACTAGTTGCAGCTTGCAACAAAAAGACGACCTCCTCAGCGCCCCCAAGCTTTGTCAAGAAACTTGATGCTATTCCAGAGATTGATCTGCCGCCCGAACTTCCAATGAAAGTAGCCCTTTCTCTCTCTGAATGAGGACTTGTAGGTTAGTTCATGGGACTCTGGACCTCAACCATATCCACAGACAACTTGATACAACGAAACTGGAGACCGCTGATCACAAATAGTGTTACGTGCTATGCAGTCGGGAGAGGATACTTCATTTTCAAATTTATCTCTCAGGAGGATAGAGATCTGATATTCAGAAATGGTCTGTACTTCATGGGTACCCAAGGAATCTACTTAAACCGATGGACCCCAAGCTTTGACCCTGTTTCAGAACTTCCCAAGGACGTCCCTGTCTCGGTAAGACTCCCAAACCTGCCGATACATTGTTGGAACCCAACCTTGCTTCAAGCAATTGGGAATGGACTGGGGTGCTACATTGACCGTGCAAAGCCTAGAGACCAGTACTCCTGCGTGCGGATCTATGTGGATTTCGATCTGGAGATAGGTCTACCCGAGGCAATAAAGCTAAAAGTTGGGGACTGGCACCACTTCCAAAAGTTGGATTACGAACAGCTCTCGTTCAAGTGCAGAGGTTGTCACGAATACGACCACTTCCAAAGGAACTGTCCAAAGAACCCTCCCACAGAGAAAGCAGGGGAGGAAGGCTGGCAATAGGCCCAGAAGGGGAAATCCAAAGCGAAAGGACCAAGAAATGAACAGACAGCTCCACCGCAGACCAAAACTTCAGGAACCAAGGAAACTGAGAACAGCTTCAGTATTCTGGCAAAAGAAGTCAATGGAGAGGAACCAGATCCAAGTAAAAATGTACAAGAAGGAGAAAAAGGAAACTAGAACTTCGAAGACAAAGGGAACCAGAGCGCAGAAGAAGAAGGGACGCAAAATAACTCCCCCCAAAGGTTGGAAGACAGTCAGAACAAAGAAGAAGGGGAGATCTCAATAGGCAGCGATTCAAAAGATGCAAACCAGGCTTGGGTTACTCCAAAGAAAATAGGGAGAGGCAGGAAAACCAAAAAAGTTGAAAGAGACCAGGAAACCTATAAAGACATCCTCACCAGATCACAACCCACCATCAAGCAGTTGATCAGCGTTTGACATACAAGAAAGCAAGCCAAAGCCTCCCAAGGAGGCCAATCCTCCCCCCAAGGTTTATAATGATCCTAACCTCCTGGAACTATAGGGGAATGGGTAGAAAAAGGAAGGAAGAAGTGCTCAAGGATATTATAAAATCTTAGAAATCAAACATCCTCCTACTCCAGGAGACCAAGATGAGCCAACAAGACTCACTTAAAACTTTGTTGAAAGTTTGGAAAGGAAGCCAAGGAATAGCTGAAAATGCCAGAGGTGCCTCAGGAAGACTCTGCACTCTGTGGAACGCCTCCAAAATAGACATGATCAGCTCTGACATATGCATGCACTGGATTCACACTAAACTCCTTCATAAAGACTCGGGTTACTAGGTAAGCGTCTTTAATATCTATGTACCACAACATCTGGGGGAAAAAAAACAATGTTGGGAGTCCCTACAGGACTACCTTCAGCAAAATGATCTCAACAATATCATTCTTGGTGGGGATCTGAATGTAACTTTAGCTCAGGAGGAAAAAAGAGGGGGTTCCATAGTGAGGGATCCAGCTAGAGAATGGGTAGAGGATCTAGCCTCAGCCTGGGACCTCCTAGACATTAAACCGGATAAAGGACTTTACACGTGGACCAATAAGAGGATTGGTCCTGGGCACATAGCAGCCAGACTGGATAGATTTTTAGTACAAAGCTCCCTTCTTCTTCTAGGACTCACAACAAATGCAGGAATTCTGCCCCACAGTGTATCATATAACAAGCCTATTCGTCTAGAAATTAAAAAAGACCAAGTCAAAGGACCCATCCCTTTCAAATTCAGCCCAACTTGGATCCAAGACAAAGACTTTCTGGATCTAGTTTCCAAAACATGGACCAACGCTGTTAATGGCTCATCCTTTTATGTTTGGGAGTAAAAACTTAGAAGGCTAAAAAGAGGCCTAAAGTTATGGGAAAAGAGCCAGCCAATTCCAATAGCCATGTGCATAGTAGCCCAAATGCAGCTCGAGAGCCACTAGCTGGAAATGGAACACCATGAGGTCATGCCAAAAGCCTTGCAACAGGAGGACAACCTTCAAAGACAATGGCACAAAGCCTACAGAGAGGAGGAAATCTACTAGAGGCAAAAATAAAGAATCCTATGGCTGAAAGAAGGAGAGAAAAACACAAGCTATTTCCATAAGCAAGTGGAGGCAAGGAAACAATACAAGGCAGTTACAGAAATCCAAGTCCAAAATAAAACAATTGCAGATCTAGAGGGCATAAAACAAGTAGCCTTTGAAGCCTTTGAGATGCTCTACACAGAGCCACAAGGGACAGAAATTGACTCACAGATGTATCCTATCTCCATCATCCCAGGCCTAATAAATGAGGATATCAATAGAAAATTGATAAGGGAGGTATCGCAACAAGAGATAAAGGAGGCCCTGGATCAGATGAACCCAGACAAGGCCCCTGGGTCGGATGGGTTCACTGCCAGATTCTATCAGCAATGCTGGGATATAATAAAAAAGGATCTAACCAAAATGATTAAAAAATCATAGCAGAGCAGCAAGCTGGGAGGAAGCACCAATTCATCCTTCCTGGCACTCATCCCGAAGGAGAAAGGAGCAGTCTCATTCAACCGCTTCAGGCCAATCTCCCTGTGCAACACTAGCTATAAAATTCTCACCAAAGTTATCTCCAATCGACTCTAGGCAATCCTCCCTCACATTGTTCCAGAAAATCAAGGTGGATTCGTCAAAGGAAGGCATATTGCCAATAATATCATCCTTGTTCAAGAGGCCCTTCACTCAAGTGTCCAAAGGAAAGACAAAGGTATGATCATTAAACTGGATCTCGCTAATGCCTTTGATAGAGTCAGACATGAATTTTTATTTGAAGTCATGAGAAAGTTTGGTTTTCATTCGACCTTTGTAAACTGGATAAAAGCTTGTATCGGAACACCATGGATAGCCCCATTGGTGAATGGGAAAGTAACAAAATTCTTCAAAGCCTCCAGGGGTTTAAGACAAGGGTGCCCCCTCTTGCCCCTGCTCTATGCAATCCAAGCATCAGTCCTAAGCTATCAGCTGGAAAACTCCCAAGTTCACAAAAATCTCCAGGGGCTAAGAATTGTGCAAGGGGTGAAAGATATAAACCATGCACAATTTGTGGATGACACACTGCTGTTGGGAGGAGAAAATCCAATAATAGCGAAATTTTTTAAGGAAAAGCTGGACGCTTATGCTGCAGTCTCTAGAAGTGAAATAAGCCAGGCCAAGAGTAAAATCTACGGATGGAATATCATGCCAAATGAGATGCTGGGAATCACAAGAGTTCTAGTGATGGAAGGGCATACTAATTGGGAGGCCTTTAAATACCTGGGAATCCCCATTTTTAAAGCTTCCCCAAGAGCCTCTCACTGGAACCATCTGGTAGACAAACTAAAAAATAAATTTTCCTCTTGGGGGCCGAACTAGTTAAATTTAGCAGGGAAGGCAGTTCTGATAAAATCTGTGGTGACCAGCATCCCCATCTACCAGAGCTTGCTGCTATTATCCCCTGCCACCGTCATTCAAAATTTTGAAGCTTTTCAAAGGCGCTTCTTGTGGGAAGGAGGAAGGAAGGCACGAAGAAAACTACAACTGATAAGTTGGGAAAAAACTTCAAAGCCCTTCCTGGAAGGGGGACTTAACTTAAAAAAAAACAGAACTCAAAATCTGGCTTTGGGGACAAAGCTGCTTTGGAAGATGGTCACCGGCAAACCATCTTGGAGAAAACTAGCGCTATGGAGGAAATACTTTAGGGGGCCCAGGGACCGAAGCTTAGAGTTTCCTTGCAAAGAAATGAAAGGCGCCCCTATCTTCACACTCTGCAAAAAGGATCTTCCTCACTTCAACCCTCACCTCACATGGGTGCCAAAGAATGGTAAGAAAATCAGAATCTAGAAAGACTCAATTATGGGAGACCCACCCCTAGAGATGCGACAGGACCTACATTGCCTCAAAGACTGGATGGATATTCAAAACATTGTGACTCTCTCTGACATCTCAATTTGGGGGGAAGACAAGCTTCAGACTTGGCAAGGGTGGGGAGTTCCAAACAAAGCTACTGATCTAGATCGGGACTGGCGCGCCCTCCAAAGTTGTCTTCAAGGGAAGGCCCCTTTAAAAAAGAAAGGTAAAGACAAAAGAGGCTGGGGAAGGAAAGCAAAGGCCTACACCACTGTAGAAGGCTACCAACTCTTTAATAGCGTCCCCACTGCTATGCCCAATCCATCAATCTGGAAAGCAATCTGGCAGTCCAAATCAATTCCAAAAATCGACCTCTTCATTTGGACACTGGCGCACAAGAGCATCCAAACTGGGGAGAACCTCAGAAGATGTGGTTGGGAAGGGCCCTATAGGTGTCCCTTATGTCTAATTGCAGAAGAAAACACATATCACCTTCTCCTAAACTATGTTTTCTCAAAAGAAGTCTGGATGCTGGCAACAGGTACCCAAAATGCCCTCAATCTCCCCCCTGATTTAAGAAGTCTCCTTCTCCTTTGGGACTCTTTCTACCCTTTCGATGGCAAAGGAAAAAACCAAGCCTTATCGATGTGGAAAGTACTTCCAAAGTTTATCCTGTGGAACCTTTGGCTATAAAGGAACAATCGAATCTTCCGAGACAGCCAACGAAGTGCAGCCATAGTCGTCACCAAAATTCAAGCTCTATTTGGTGAATCAACTCCTTATCTCTGCACTACAAACAAGAACCATATGCTGGACAAAGAAGAGGAACACTGGCTAAGCCAGTTCAAGATACAATATCACGTAGGCAGGAAAGCAAGCAATCTAGTCAAAGAAGATTGGGAGATCAGGAAAGACAAGCAAGATTTTGCCAATTGGAAAAGCAGAATAAACATCCCTATCCTACTCTTTGACGGGGCCTCGAAAGGAAACCCAGGCCTAGCTGGGGGAGGGGGGATAATTTAAAATATCACTGAGGCTACAGCAATACACTTCGTATTGGTCTTAGGAATAGAGTCCAACAACAGAGTTGAGGCCATGGCTCTTTGGCAAGGACTACTCCAAGCAAAAAAGCATAGAATCAATGACTTGATAATAATTGGTGACTCCAGAGTGATTATACAGGCCATAATTAGCCACTCAAAGACTCAAAGAACAATTCTAAATAACCTTCTCGACAAGATACACATCCTTCTAAGGAGCTTCAAATCTTATGAACTCTTTCATGTGTTAAGGGATTTGAATGGGGAGGCGGACAAGGAAGCCAATAGAGGCACGTTGTTGAAGCCGAGGGTACTGAAAGTGAACGAAGTGATAGTTAGCATGGCGCTCCCTTGATATCCGATCCGTTCTCTCTATCATACTCAAACGCAAGATATGTTAGCAGGCAGGAAATCAGGGGAATCTTTAAGACCAGATCGCGTTAGAGTAATCGGTTGGATGAGAGGGACATATCAGTACCATGAGAAAGAGCGTTTTAGATATGGGGGAGACAAGAGATCCACGCGCCCATCCCCCACAAATTCTGCATTTCAAAGGGCAATGATGGAAAGGCGTGAAGACGGAATTAAAAAGAGGGCGAACTTCCCTTCTCATTCCAGTTCCAAGGCGAGTTCGCAAGTCTATCCAGGACAGAGAAGGTGTAAAGTTCCACCAGAAAAGAAAAAGGAGCAAGCAGAAAGGGGGCACGATAAAAAATGGATTCACCTTCGACCAACAAACCAAGCACAGAAGAGAGGCTCAAGGAAATGGATAAAGCATTGGAAAATCTGAAGCAACTACTCCAGTATTAGCTGGACTTTCTGGAGAACTTGGACTCAGAGGCTAGAAGAAGAATGGAGAAACTGGAGGAGGATATTACCACTGCAAAGCTTGGGTTTACAGAGGAGTTGGATAAGCTACACAAGGAACTAAAGAATCCTCAACTAGAATTTGAAGAACGAATAGATCATCTGGAAGCAAAGATGACTCAGCTAAACAGTGACTAGAAACAAGACCCCATGAACTAAACCAGCTCACTAGCAGACTGTCAGCAAGATCTTTTCAACAAAATGGCATTTTGTATAGAAGCCATTGTTGTAAATAACTCTGTATCTGATGAAGGTTTACAGAATCTTAGATCAGAATTAAATTCAATAGCTGTAGAATTAGAATGGATTTTCAGAAGGAAAGTTCGAAGAAATTTGAGGCCTATTTTGTAACCGAATCTGTGGCCAGTCCACCCTTTTAATATAATCCATAACCGTTTTCGTCAAAAAAAAATAATGAGAGAACACATGGCATTTTTACATTTTTTCTTAATTTTTTTATACAAAAGGTACTAGGTACTTATAACCAATTTTATTGATTATGTAATTAATTTCAAATATTGAAATACTTGAAGGCAACAATAAGACTTGGAATATATCAACCAATGAGAAATGAGAAAAACAAATATTTTTATATATCAAAAAATATATATTTGTTTTATTAAGTTAAACATTACACTACACATATAAATTTAAAATACAAGGAAAATTAATGTCAAATCAATAGCAAACTCATTGCTATATTCCCTTGGCAGGGACTAATAAGATAAGAGCAGTCTAAAAGTTCCTATTTTTTTATTGTTTTTTTTAATTTTTTTCTTTTGATTTTGCCTAAAATTTGGTGAGGAATAGTTGGATGTGAAGATTTTAATTGTTAAGTTTGTATAATCAGAATGCTCCATGGATTTTTCAACAGACTGAATCCATTTATACATTCAGAAATACAATTTAAACAACAAAAAATAGAAATTTTATTCAGATTTAAATTGTCGGATTCCAACCAAAAATACCAAAAGATAGAACGTTTAGCCAACGCCAATAAGATATCATAGGAACTTACAGAGAAAAATCTATATGGTATTATCCATAAGGGCCTGGGAGCCTTCCACCCTAACCAATATATCCATAATCAATCATGACGGGGGTGGGGGACTGTGGGCTCTATGAACCCAAGGAAGGAAAGGAATTACTTCAATTATTCAGCGAGTTCTCCTTAAGGATCAATATTAGTTGGTTGGCACAGGAAGTGATAGAAATTGAACATGTCTCAGCCCTGTGGATCACTCCATTGACTTGGACACTTCCCGGGAACTTGCATTGCATTTCCCGGGAAAGAAAATTTGGTGGTATGAATTGATTAATTTTATTTGTTTTTAAATAAAATAGTTAAAAAAAAAAATTATTAAAAAAATAAAAAAATAAAAAAATTATATTGTTTTCAAGTGTTATGAAAATTAACAATATCCTAATATTTAGTTACACGGAGAATTATCATTCTCATTCTAGTTAGTGAACAGGCCCAATGGTGAAATCAGTGTTTCAATTCTTACAAAATAAATCATTTTTGTTAATTACATTGATAGGCATCCTTTTATTGAAAATCTATGGATTAATCACTTTTTTGAAAATCAATAAATTAATTACTTTTTTGAAAATGGATGGATTTATCAGAAATACAATTTAAATAAAATAAAGTTGTGATTTTGTAAAGATTTATATAGTTTCCTGAAAAAAATAAATCTAAACTAAAACAATTGGACAACACTTTTTTATTAGAAATATGGCCAACATTAAATTGCATTTATAAATTCCTTGCATTTATGAATTAAGATGTGGAGGAGTGGAAGGTAGAATTTATAAATTAAGATGGGGAGGAGTGGAAGGTATTATCGATTATTTTTCAATGCCTTGCCTTTATCGATTATTTTTCATTGCCTTGTCTTTGTGGTAGTGTGAAGGACGATGTTATACCCAACATAATAATTGAGTTAAAATGATATTGCAAGTTTGGCTGGTGTTGCAAACAAAAGTTCTCCAGCTTGGAATGGAGGACCAATTTATATATCCAAAGATGAAGTGTGTGTTGCTTATCTTAACCAATTTCGCAAATATTTTTCTACACTTTTCGCACATAGGAAATGGTACCCAAAGCATGCCTCTGCATATGTCTAGCGGGTCGTAATTATGTGGACATATGTCTAGCTTAAATAGGACACATTTTTCATCATATGGAAGTTTCTTTTGAAGAACTTATGAAGGAGGTAATATATTCTTGTTCTTTGAATCCAGTGCAAATTATATGGATGGATTCAAAAATGATTGAGAAGGAAAAAATGGTCTGGTTTAACTTGTCAATGTTTTGTCTAAATGTTGAGTTGGAGTTGAGTAAAATGAAAATGGATAAACCCTAATCCTAACCCTAAATGGTGCTAGTCATTCTCTCTTACAACCTAACCTCCATCTTGAGCCAAAGAAGAAAACTTGAAAACAAATCACTTTTGGTTGTCTTCGGTTGAAATTTTAAACACAATATATATAATAAATTTTCTTCATTGAAATTTGAAAATCCATTTACGAGTTAATTTGATAGTTTTTATTGGTATAAGAAAATTAGGTTGACGTTGATAATGTGAATGTGCTAGTTATATACCTTCGACATAATAAATCATTTAATGGTCACTCTATGTTTTTTTTTTGTTTTTTTTGTTTTTTTTTCTGGAAAAAAAAACTTTATATTAAAAAAGTAACGAATATACATGTTACAATCCATATCAATGGGAATGGTCCCTCTATCTTTGCACCAAAAGAATTTAAAATTTATCGTCACATAGAGTATTAGACTGAATATTCATTATGTATTCAATAAATATAGAGCCTGTTAAATATAGGAACCAACCCATACCTTGATTTTCCTACATTCTTGCTTCTTCATAGGGAAGATTGGATCCAACAAAAATGGTTAATACAATAGGGAAGAATTATCAAATAGTGTTCCCCAGTGCACCTACTCCTCAAGAGAATGTTTGGCTGTCAAATGTAGATCCGGTAGTGGGGAGAATGTTGAAAATGTTGAGAGATAGAGAAACCAACAAACAAAAACAACAACCGAAATGCAAGATAAACACACTACATGGTTTTAGTGCCTTCTATATATTAAATCAGTTACATAGAATACACATGGATCCAACGGATCACTAAACTACTTTGCAGTAAACTGAAAATGAACTCGGTGACTAAATGTAGTCTAATTGGACTTGACTAGGTGAACTGACAGACAACTTGATAGGTGGACATTAGTTATTCTAACACTCCTCTTAATCTCAACCATTACATTCATCAACAATTACAATTCTCAAGTGGTTTTGAATGACCACAAACATCATGATGGAGAAATTGATTTACATTGCACACGCTCGCTTGGGCTTTCTTCACGTAGATGTATTTCCATATAAAAGGAAATCCATCTACCGAGATACATGGGTGTCATTTGTTGTACTCGTAAGATCTGTAGGAATGCATTTCACCTAAATGGTTCATCAATATATTAAACTCTCCCTTAATCATACTTTAGTCCCTCACATGCTAATATTACTCTATCTCACATTCCCCTCCTTAATTGAAGATTCAAATTCTTTGATTCACCATCAAGATTAGATAAGAGTACACCTACCACCCTCGTACCTACCCAATGGTTCATTCCAAAACTTTATGCTACAACCACTCTATGCATAAGAGAGATAAACATTACATGATTACATGTACTTCCACACTAATCTATGTAGGTTTGACTCAACATGGCTTACTAAACACTTGGGGAAATATATCTTGGACCAACTTCTTATGGGGTGCAAGGTACAACCGATCATGCAACTAAGGTACAACAAGAATTCCAAAATTCTCTTACTAAATACCCAATAATCCCCTTGCATATTTCCATTTACATATCAACATGCATATTCGACCACCTCAGAACCAACACACTCCAGTAAATTGATCGTTGCACGTAATGTTATGGTGGAAATCAGTTCGTCAACAATAAGGGCCCGTTCATCAGGATAGACTTCCCCAATATGCATCTCAAGCCGATCTACCCCATACTCTAAAATGTACTCCTCAGCAATGACCTCACCTCGGAATTTCCTCATTGGAACAAATTTGACACCTATTGATAATGCAATTAGAGGGCCAAAAGAGAAATCCTCTCACTTCTATGTTTGAGGAAACCTTGTCCTCGCCCCTGGGATTGATCTGAGGAATTTACATTTCCCCCACATTTGGCCGCCATTGCCATTGATATAACAATCGATCTCACAATGCTCATGAAGCATATGAGTGATTGGATGACAGATCCATTCAAACCCTCAAAGAGTGATGGAGCTTTATAGGCCATTGGCACCATGGTTTATTACCACACTTCCTCGTGCACTTCAATGGCCCCATGGACCTCTTTCACTAGGTCCCTCTATAACAGGTCACCCATGCTGAATCTTCTTCTGTCCCGATCTATGCTTGGGATCTATCGAACCAAATACCCTCCAGGAAATAAGTTATCTACCCCACAACCTACAACTCATGTTGCATGGGTTTTTTTTATCAAACCTAGTGGCTTCGTTTCCTAGGAAAATCGTGACAACAATGATGAAAGACTTCTTTGGAACAGTAGGCTTAGCGATCGCGACTAGTTTCTTAGCCTTGGGAATGTTTCCTTTGGAGCCGCGGGATTCAACCCCTATAACCCCTCAAATCAAGGTTTCCCCAACATTTTTCATGTGATTGGAAAGCTCAATGGCATGAGCAATGGTAACCCCATCATTCCAAACTCATCAAGCATAATAGTCTTCCCTCTAGGTCCCAATGTAAATCCCATGGCATTCCGCAAAAATATTTCCTGCAATGTAGCACGGGATTCCTGATCGAAGGAAATACCCTTTGCCTCGAGGCTCTCAAAACAAGTCGGATTCTTCTTCCAAGTGGCAGGGATATATGCTCAGTTGTGTGCTTGGCTTCACAAGCCAACGTTAACTGCCTTCAATCTTCTTCTCAGTGGAGGATCTACTCTCCTACACAACTAATCATATACAACAATAAATATCTCATATGCCTAAGCACACGTAGTACTACATCCTCAACTCTTATGTTCCTGGGCTCTCATGTGACAAGTCAAGTCCAGTCCTACTACATCCTCAACTCTTATGTTCCTGGGCTCTCATGTGACAAGTCAATTCTAGTCCTGCTCTGATACCATGATAATGTTCATAGATAGAGAAACCAACAAAAAAAAACAAGAACCTAAATGTAGGATAAACATACCATGGGGTTTCAATACTCAATGACTAAATGTAGTCTAAATGGACTTGAATAGGTTAGTTGGTAGACAACTTGAAAGGTGGAGATTAGTTATTCTAGAAAACACATGCTACCTGTGTGTATATCTGTAGGCCCACTAGCACTGGTAGATATGATTGTTTGTAATGTATATTCTCAAATATTCTCGTTGCAAAGTGCTTGTTCCCTTCTATCCAATTGCAGGAAGAATAAAAAAGAACACACATGGGCGTCTCCAAAATAACTGTAATCATGAGGGAGCTCAACTTATTGAGGGTGAGGGAGCTCAACTTATTGAGGATTTAACATATTATACCATTAACAATTTTGGATATTTTGCACCCTCTCCAGATCTTGATCAATTTTTTCCCCAACTTAATTATGCAGAAGAAATTTATTTTTATCCTCTGCTCCTTGTTCATGTAATCAACTTTTTCTTTCTTCTAATTATTTATTTAATCCAATTTATTTGATATGTTAGGATTGTCATTAGGCATTCAAGTTCTCTTGTTACTATGATAATGTTTATGTTGGATGTGATTTTAATTATTACTTTAATCAGGGATAATTTTAAGGATGGAAATTTGTCTTAGAATGTAGAAACCTTGGCGAATCTTACTAGTCCTTAATATGATTCAAAATGTATCCAAACCAAGGAATGGGAGTAAAACTTAGTACCTGTAAATAAATTTGGCAATTGATGATGGTTAGAAAAATTTGTAAAGGAATGTAAATGTGAAAGTCTAATAAGACCAAAATGACAATCTGAAAGGAAAATAGAGAATAAAATGTAATTTAAAAAATTGAATAGGAGAGAAGGCTAAGGAATGGGAAGTGAAGGGACATGGTTGTTGGTCTTCCCTTACCCCCAGCCCTCCCTATTCCTCATGTAATTTCACTCCCAACATGATTTTTGGCCAAGCGAGCAAGATGATAGAGAGTGAAGAGTTGCTTGTACCATAGATTGTCGAAATCAAATATTGAGCCCCTATTTGAAGTTGGTTTTCCCATTTAGGTTTCCAGGGTAAAATATTTGTCTTATGGTGTGTTTGAATTATTGTATGAGCTTCAATATTTCCCTGTGCTTGTGAAGATAATTTTGCGTGTGAATTTTGATGGATTACTGAGAGGGGGGTGAATCAATAATAGAGAAATCTAATCCTTTTTAACCATAAAATGCAAGTGTTATATCAATGTGGCATTATCATCCAATAGTTGCAGAGTAAATAAACAATGAGCAAATGATCAATCATACACATACACAATACATTAGTGTTTTTACGTGGAAACCCAAAGTGAGAGAAAACCATTGAATTCTAAATTTCTTATATGTCTTTAAGAATTACATTCATTGGAAGCACCAACTTCCTTTGTTTTCCAACTACAACTGGAAGGAGGCTCCAACCCCCTAGTTTCTCAGGCTACAACCTGAGGGAATCTCCAACTCCCCAATTCTCTGGCTACAACCAGAAGGAGGCTACAACCCCCTATGTTCTCCGACTACAACCGAAAAGTAGCTACAACAACTTGTCCTTGCCCTGTCCAACTGCCTTGACATAGAAGTAGAATGATGGAACCACTGTCACACTATCATTGTGAGATATACCACTGTAACAACCTGTACCACTGACCTGCAGCCAACCAACCTGTAACAACCTGTAATCAACCTGTACCATCAATGAGTGCATCAACCATGCACCAAATATGTACCAATCATGCATCAAATACACATAAACTATGACTCATCAAGATGTATCAACATCATCAACCATACACCTCATGTATGTGGCAACTCATCAACTACTTGTCTCAACCATGTACCCAACATGTACCTCAACCAAAACCCCTCATCAATTTCATAATCCAAATCTGATTTGTAACTATGTAATAGACCTGGTGTATATGATCACATACCTACAAACCTTCCTTAACTTTAACAACAAGAGACTAGCATTTTCATTAAAATTTACTTTAGTCTCACATGACTAATTTTGGATTAGTCAACAACCCTAACTTGAAATAATCATAACTGTGTAACTGTAATGAATAAAGATCTAAAAATGGTACACAATGTTCTTCAGTGTATTTTATGCAATTCCTCGATATTTCACTACTTGGAACCTCTCAAAAAAGGAGTTATAGCAAAAATGACATACCTTGTTGAATTCTGCCTTATTCTAGAGAGCAAACTTGTAGAGCGTTCCCCACACGGAATATTTGTTGTATGTTGGCAAATATTTAACAGACAACGAATGCTTGTCATTGATGGAAAGTACAACAATGAATATGGCATGAATACAGAAAGTATGTAATAGATGGGCATTATGAGAAGTTGTTGCAGAGAAGATTCGAATAAGCTTGGAAGAGATAGTGCAGAGGATTGTTGACAAGAATAGTGATGGCAAAGATCAGCATGATCAACAGCGTAGAGATAATGGGGGAGGAGCAGCAACAGTGATCGTTGGATCAACAATTCAGAATTCTCGATGACTGTTTGATCTCAATGTAGACAAGAAGAGCGCGCAAATATGGAGGATAGATCTCGGGTGTTAGATCTGAGCGCGAGGATTGACCATCGTAGGATCCAGGAGAATTTGCACGATCTTGAAAAGTGAAAGCTAAAGGGAGTTCACGAAATCTTGAAATCTCGATGCAGACACAATGAAGACTTGTGAAATCACGAAAAGATCCTGACCATCAAAGCACCAAAAGACGTGCATCGTTCATCTGAGCTCCATTTCGGAGTTTCGCCTATCACAACTTAGAGTGACAAGAACCTCTATCGAAGAAATCACGAGATGTTAATTCACGATGAGATATGGACCATAGATTCATTGAGATAGTGGACCATTGATCCCACGTCATTTCGAAGTTTTTTGAATCGCGACTTGGAGAGGCAAGAAACATAACCACCGAAATCATGATTTAATCGTAGTCGTCAGATCAAGATGTGATCTGGACCGTTGATTCGACTCCTTTTGGGAGTTTCATGAATCGCGACTTGGAGAGGCAAGAAACATAACCACCGAAATCGCGATATGCGAAATCGCAATTTAATCATAGCAGTCAGATCAAGATGTGATCTGGACCGTTGATCCGACTCCTTTTCGGATTTTTGCGAATCGCAACTTGGAGAGGCGAGAAACATAACCACAAGAACGTCGAAATTGCGATATCAGAAATTGCGATATGATCTGAGCCATTGAATTAAGATCAGATCTGGATCGTCGAATCATAGGATAAGTCGTCTACTTCGAGTCAACGAAGCATGGTGTGGAAACTTGCGAGATGCGAGATTGCGATACGATCTGGACCGTCGGATCTATGGATATTTCAACCGTTGATCAGACTCGATGAAGTTTATAAACTTGCGAAATATGAAGTGCCTTTTGGCACAGCCTATGGTCACTGTCGGTGGTCATGAGAAGGGAAGGAGTCAGTTTAGATAAGCTCCATTTCAGGGTTTCACGGATCGCGACTTGGAGAGTCGAGATGCCTCATCTCCAGATTCATGAAATGAGAATTCACGAAAAGAACTTTATGCATAAGTGCTTGGTCATGGCCATTGTCATATAGCAGAAGGAGCTAGCATAGAAAAGCTCTGTATCGAAGTTTCAGAGATTGCGACATGAAGTGTCGAGACACTTGGCCACAGGAATGCCAAAATTACGAAACCTGATTTAAAGGCAAGATAAATAAAGTTCATCCAACGGTGCAGATAAACTTGAATATGATCGGAGGGCTACTATTCTCTCTCATAGTTGATTCATCAGTTACGAATCAGTTAGCAAAACTGATTCATGATTATTGATCGGTTGGCGTTTCAGTTGTCTAGACAGTTTTTCTTTTGCCTCAGAATATTCGAAGTGTAAATTATGTGGGCGTGGTGCATAAAAGAAGAAGATACAGACTGTGTGGGGTTGGTTGTTCTAGATGAAAAATTGAATTAAACTGTAAGAAAGGGAAAATCACAGGATGCGTAGTGTGAGACTGAAAATATGCGCAGTGTGAGACTGAAAATATGCGCAGTGTGACACTGAAAATGTGCGTAGTGTGATATAATAATCAGAGAAGAGTAACAGATGAGGAAAATACTTGAAACAAAGTAGAATGACAAAACAAATTGAAGCAGAGCAGAATTGTAGAACAAACAAAGGAAGAGAAGAATTGCAGAACAGTTACAAGAAGACCAGATTTACAGAACAGAGAAGAAGTGGTAAGAATCGATTTATCTGTGTAGTTGGTTGTTTATTTATTCATTTATATTCCATGGTGGTTGGGAGGTGCTAGGGAGGATTGTTGTCCTCAGAGGTTCAAGTGGGAGATTGAACACAGGGAGTTGTAGCTTCCATCTTGTTGCAGTTAGAGAAACTAGGGTGGTAGGGTGGTGCAAGGGAGAACAAGTGTTCTCTGTTATACAGGTTGGATCTTGTGTAACTGGAAGTTGGTGCTTCCATCTAGTTGGCGCTGGAACATTAGGGGAGTTGGTGCTTCCTTCTAGTGGGTGCTAGAGAAACAAGAGAGTCGGTGCTCTCAAACAAGTTGTAGCTTGTAAAACAGAGGTAGCAGCCTCACATTGAGTTGGTGTTCAATTATAGATGATGTACAGAACTTAAAAGACTGCCTATCATTTCGAAGAAGAAGAGGTTTTCTCCCTTTATGGGTTTCCTCGTGAAAATCTGTCTCTATGTATACCTTATGTGTGACT
>SNQJ01S0013020.1:15408-31481 GCA_010110895.2 Picea sitchensis
CTAACATTAAGAAACTCTATCCCGAAAATCCTTCATTTAGGGCCTCAAAATGGCCTCGGAAATTAAAAACTGCTAAAAATAGTAAATTGTCAAAATTGTCAGAAAATTATTTTGTGCCAGTTGGAAGAGGTGGGTGGCCACCGATATCCACATGGATCAATCCTAACTCCTTAGGAAACATTGGTCTCCATTGTGTCGATTTCCCCAGGGAGAGGGGAAATCGATTGAATCTTGGTGCGTTGCTTGCCTTGCTGGAGATGTTCCATTGTGGAAGGTTGTCATGAACCTGTTGCTGGCGGGGTTGAATCTATTCAACCAGTCAGGATACATGAGATGTCTGGGTGTAGAAGGAATATTTGAGATTTGATGCATTTGTTTAGACTTGCTTCAGTTGGATAGAAGGTGCTTGGGCTGAGGCTGTAATGGTTGCAGTATCCTTCTGTTCACCTTTTGAACATATTGTGAAGAAGCTTAATTTTGTAGTATGAGATACTACCTTACGACATTGTTTAGGTTGTACAGTAGTTGGAACTACCTCTGGTATCCTGTAGAGATGACCCCCTAGAGTAACAATGACACTACAGGGTCAAGACTCATAGATATCATGGCGCTTCCACATATATGGTTGGCCCAAGAGAAAATCACAGACAGCCAGCGGGGAAACATCATATAATATCTCATCCTTGAATGGTTGGATGCCGTATGAAAATCAACATTGTTGGCTGACACGAAGATCATGTCCCTGGTGAAGCCAATGAACATTGTATGGTTGCGGGTGTGGTGTTGTCGACATTCCCAACTGTTTGATGACCTATGTTGGGATGAGGATCTTCTGGCTTCTGCTATCAACAATAAAATGTAGCGAGGTACCCTTCACCCACATCTGTGAATGAAAAAGGCACTCCCCCTCTTTAGGATCTGGTTCTTTTGGTTGAATTGTTGCGGTCGTGACAATAGAAATGGGGTATGTTTCGATGATCTATCTTTTATCAATAATTTTTGAATCATATTTTGAATCATCGTTCGGCACCTTGTCTTTGATATCGGCCACCAATGACTATTTTGAGTGACATTCATCGGTGTTGTGTCAGGGGATTTTGTGGAAATCACTCCATTTCCTGGTGTCCTTCTTTGTCTTTCCATGATCCTTCTTTTCCTGTGGCTTGGACTGGTTTTCAGGAGACTGTTTCTTAGGGTCATCTTTATCATACTTTTTTTTGTTGTGGATTTTCATACCTGAACTCCCGTTTGTTCGGGTGCTTAAATTTTTGCTCGATTTTAATAGCATATCGATAAGCGACACCGAGTGATGAGATGTCCAAAAAATCCATTTCAGTTTGAATGTATATGTGTAGAGCCCCACGGTATTTCAGAACCAAATGTCAATCGGATTCCTTGATACCTAGCTTGGTGTGAAAGGTAGTGAAGGTATTGGTGAACTCCAGAACTTCTTGGCCCCTCTCTTGTCGCAGTGTGGTCCATCTCATGTACTGGTCCTCATAGTTTCCAACATGGTAATATTGTTCCTTTACCACATCCACAAAAAAATCCCAAGTGGGCTCGGCCCCATATATTCCAAACTCTTCAATGGAATGTTTCTCCGAGTAAGTTTCCCACCAATGTTTGACATGGGGGGGATCCTTAAGGAGTGCGAAGGTGATCTTTTCCCTGTCGGAGAAATTATGAACATAGAAATAACCTTCTAGAAAATTTAACCATTTTTCTAAGTCATATGCATCTACTTGTCCTACAAATATGGGAATATCAAAATTAATGTGTACCTTCAAAGGAGAGGTGCCTCCAAACTGGCTACTTCATGAAGACGCACCTGTTGTTATCAGTAGGTGTTGAAGGATGTGGGCAAAATTCTCCATCATTCCATCCCTCTGTCACGTGAGAGCTTGCTCAAGAAATAGATTAATAGAAATGTCTCCTCTGATGTTTTTCTTTTATTCCTCCATGGACGGTTTCTTGGGCATGCTAGAGAGATTTCCCTCAAGAGAGGAAATCTTAAGACCCAACTTTCTATACTTGAACCTCGTTGGGGACATGCACTGAAAAACGATCAAGAGCATCATGCTATGATACTACTGATGTGGATTATTTTCGGCATGAAATAAGAGCGGAGATATAATAAAGAAATGTACAGATATATCTAGGATATCCAATAACATAACAAAAATGTATCAGATATGCAACCATAAACACAAATATACAGTAATACACAATTTTCTATTAATGAGAGAAAATGTATAAAGACTGTAAAAATACAGAGTGAAAGACTCTCTAGAATTGTGGCAACTTATCTTTGAGAAGAGATGTGTTTGCTACTCGCATCCGCAAGAAGATGATTTTATAGTGAGGTTCTAAATGCCTTTTATCATAAAGAAAATCCAAAACCCTAACCTTGGAAGATGAAAATCCAACAGTTTTGTGGACCCCGTTTTGGGTAGTTTGGTGTATCAACTTCTCGAGGGCGTAACTTTGGCATACGATCTCCATTTGGAGTGCACAATAGCTCGTTGGAAAGGTGTTGTTGAGGAGATTTATTTTGAGGGATCAATTAGAGATGTTGGCTATCATTGAGAAACTCAATCCTGAAAAACCTTCATTTAGGCCCTCAAAATGGCCCCAGAAGTTAAAAACTACTAAAAATAGTAAATTGCCAAAATTGTCAGAAAATTGTTTTGAGCCGGTTGGAATAGGTGGGCGGCCACCGATATCAACCTGGATCAGACTACATGGCAACCACACCTCCCCATGGAGGAAATTTCCACATAATGTCTTTATTTCTTTATAAATTAAATTTTTAGTGGATTAAAATGCAAAATTCAGTTAAATTTCCATTGTTTTAAAAATAAATTTATTTTTTCTACATAAGGCATTCGAGTCATTTGGCTCGAACTGCTAATGGTGCACCCTAAAATTTTTTAGGGTGCATCGAAACAACTTTTCCTAATTTTTTAGGCGGTGCATTTGTAAACACTACGCACCAGTGAGTTATGTAATCATTAATGCACCGAGGCGTAATTTTACCAACACAACACTTAAAATAATATAGTTGATTTTTCACGGTGCGTCAAAATAATGTTAATGCACTGGGGCTTTATGTTAAACAATGCACTTCATAAATAAGATAAGTTATATTATGTTGTACATTGGTAAAATTGCGCACCATGGCGTTAAGGATTACCAAACACACCGTCGTAAAAAATTAGATCCTAAATGCCAAAGTACCATAATTATCAATTTTTAAAAAAATGTGTGTGCGGTCTGTCGCCTTTCCTATGATGCATAGGTGCATGTCGGGAAAGGCTATGCACCACAGTAACAAATTGTTTAAAAATTGTTTTACAGTGCTTTAGGATTTTAAGTTTTTATTATTTTAGGTGTTGCGTTTGTTAACCTTAACACACCGATACGGTAATTTTATACAACGCACCACTTAAAATAATATTAAAAAAAATTATACGATGTGTTATGTTATAGGTGTGCACCGAAAACGGTGCTCACAAGTAAGATAGGCACTGCGAGCGGTGCTTGACTATTTTTTGGGAACACCGATAATGAAATTTAGTTATTTTTTCAAGAAAGTTATTTTTCCATATTTATAAATGAATTTCTCATTTACCAAATTTTGGTTTTTGTTTTAAGTATGAGGTTGATTTATTTTATATGTTAATCATGCAAAGGCATCAACGAAGAGAGCGGAAACAACAACAAGAGTAGAGGGTTGACTTGTACAATGTTGTACAAGACTGTGAGGCAAGGAAGAGGGAGAGAGATTTTCACCATCACCCACTTACTGCACCAATCCAAGTCCTCTTGATAAATGCAGGCCTCCTTAAGTACTATGAGTAGGCTACATCCATGAAGGGGTACTCTGAGTTCTTGGTGCAGCAGATACGTTGATGGTATGTCCATCGACATGCTTTATGTGTTGGTCTTGATCAGTTTTACCATCCCACTGAGGAGGATATATACTTTATCATTGGGATATCTAAGAGAGGGGAGTATTTTCTCCAATTCCCTGATGTTCCAGTCGGTGTTGCAACAGATATTCAGCTCATGTACTCTCAGAGATATATTGTGGTTGATGTACTTTTGCCAGCTAATTTTCAGGTGTCTAGTGGGAAACTATGGATCGCTTATTTTGGTGTAGAGGAGGTTAGGTGCCTCTCACAGTTAGTGACAACCATTGCACACTTTACCAATGATGGGAAACACATTATTTGTTATATTTTGTATTATTTGTATTCTTTTGTATAGAGGCCGCAATGTATTAGATGGTCTGCCATTTTTTTGTTGCAGTTTCGTATAGCTCTAGATAAATGTTGTATTATGATACATGGGAGGGTGAACCTCCATTTTGCTTCAGAGTTATATTTTTTTTATTTTTTGAGATATTTCCAAAGATGAGGCCTACTTTTGTCTGTCATCCTTCAAGGATGATGACTCAGGTGTTGATGCACATGTGGGGAACAATGATGCCCAAGAGGGGCAAGCCGGAGTTTCCATCCAGGATTTCCATGACTGACTAGAGCTACTAGCTAGTGAGGTCAATCACATGTCTGTGATGGTGTTGTGTCCTTATGCTGGGTTGGATTGGCGAGGATGTCTAAACATCCTCTTCACACCAGATGAGCCACCAAATACTAGAGGTAATATTAGTGTTTTTTTTTAAATTAATCTAGTTTCACTTTATTGTCTTAATTAGGAAAAATTAATTCTAACACGTTCTTTAACTTGTTTTATTAAATTGTTTAAAATGAAATTGTTTAATTATTGTTGTGTACTATATATTTTGCATATATTGGCACATCCGTTGGGGACGTTCCTCCTCCCCCACCAAATTTGGATGAAGAGATGCTTGAGGTCACGACGTGTCAGGGTCCTTAGGGGAAGATACCTGATGACATGCGTTGTAGGTCGGATACTAGATTTGGGTTGAAATTGGGTGATCGAATCTGTGCACTTTTGGTTGAGGTGGGAGTCCTCCCTGTGTTGATGCAATACATCAAGGTAGATCATATGCTCTTGGATATTTGGAGGGATATTTTTCATGATATGATGCCTCTTTTGTGTTATATCGTCAGAGCTACCAAGCTACTAGCAGAGAGGATGGTTGTCAATGATATTCAATCTTCCTCATGTACCTGTTTGTCCAATACCCCATCGATTGATGAGGGTGGCCATGATCCTTCTCCACATCCTACTCCTCCTCCTTCACCTCACTCAAATGAGTAGGCAACACCTATTCCTCCACCATGTGATCTTCCACTTCCTCATGACCATCCATCATTTTCTACTACAAACCAAGCCTCCACTATTGTTGTATATATGATTATCACATCAACTAGACCAGATATGTTATAGCAGTTATTTGACTTGTTCAATATATATATATATATATATGGTGCATTTGTTTTATTTGTGTTGATGTATTTAATTTATATGTTGATGTTGATATTTATATTGTTAGGTCATGTTAAATATATTTGTTAAATGTGCTCGACATATGTGTATGTTATAACAATGTTCATTAGATGTGAATTTTCCATGTTGGTCATGATGATGTACTTAATTAATTTATATGTTGATGTTGATGTGTATATGTGCTAGAGGTATATATAATTTGATGATGTTAGCGAATTTAAATGTGTATTTTAGATGATGTTTATGTTTGTTAGATGGTTATCATCATCATGTTTATTTTTATTAAATGATCTTTTGAAATCTTCACAATCTAACAATTATATTTCAAAATATTCACATTAATGTCATTGCAAGCTTAGTTATTAATTTTTAAACGGGTATCACATTAATATATTGTTCTTTAAAAACATGTTATAAATTTAATTTTTAAAATATAAACCACATGTTTATATAATCTTACTTTTAAATCTACAAAATACATGAAAATAAACTCAGTTTTTGAATCATTATGTTAACATATCATCAAAAAGGTTGTACTATTAAACATGCATATCATCCATATTATTACTTATAATATCAACATAGATTATTAGGATAAATAAGAAACTGTGTAAATTAAAATATCGATATTCAATATCTAAACATGTTTCCAACTATAAAATTATATGTCATTGCATATATATAATTAAAAAAATTAATTAAATAACACATGCATGGTTTAAAATATCCATAACTCAAATGCTCAAGCAAGGAGATACAATGAAAATCTTAAAATTTCCCTAAGATATTTAAGGATCAAAGTCATATCACTAACAAACGTGTTTTATACACATCCTTGAGTGTGTCCAAGGGTAAGAGGATTGTTAATAATGGATAAATGTCACCTTCATGACACATTAGAATTCTAACACCATTCTGACAATGAAACAATGTTTTGGAAAGATCTTTTTTAGGTCTCAATGCTTCAATAACATGCCAGTAAAGGGTCAAACTTCTAACAACTTGAGTTATTTTTGAAAAAAAAAACTATTTCTGAGATGTGTATTTTAGCAATTACTCATAATATTAAATTATTAAATACTTCAAACTTGGCATATTTGTCCTACAAGGAAAATACTTTTCTATCATTTTAGTTAAATGTTATCATTTCCATTACTTGTTCCAAGATGTTTGAGAGTGGTTTCAACATTATAAAACTTTATATGGAGAAAGTAGAATTTCATATCCCATTAAAATTTCAACTGGTTTGACATTTTTCAGGATTTCACAATTGGAAATACTTAGTTTAAGTGTAAAAACTTTTGTGAATATTACCAATTATATAAAATACCAACTACAAAATGTTTGGAGATTTTTTTCTAAAAACATGTTGTTACAACTTTATCATGAAAATAATTCTTGAAATTTTATATTAAACATGCAACGACACATAAATATCTTCAAATAACAATATAAAATTATATTTCAGTGAATCATTCTTTGAAATACAAACACATTACGCATCAAATTGACAGTTAACCAACTAAAATTGTTCAAAGATTTTTTATAATTAAATTTTCATTTCCTCTGTCACAATATGAATAAAAAGCAATGTAATCAGAGAAATAAAGATAACAAAAAGACACAAAACAGTATAAATGATGAAATAAAACATGTACATATCACTCTTTGTTGTCATCACCCTGATTATTTTCCTCGCTTGGCAAGATATCCTTTTTGTTCTCAAAAATATGTTTTGATCTAGGGTCGTGTATTAATATGAACCACCAATCCATATCCAAAACATCTGGATAAAAAACACTTGGTTACGGTGTTTTAGGAAAACATAAGGCTCAATAGCTTCATCCCACATCTTTCTAGATTTGATACATATTATCCCACTATCACGATATCCCTTTACATTATTCCGATCAAAGGTGTCCCACCACTTGCACCTAAAAACAACACATTGGAAAGAAGAGAATTCCACTCGAATGATCTCTTGTATCTTTCCAACGTAACCTAACTTCACCCATATTATGTTTTGATCATGGTTGCTATCATAACTAGATTGGTCAAACTTGACTTTCAATCCATAGTCTTGTGTCATGTGTCCATCATCAACATCCTCTGTGAGAAAATGATGTCCATATGGCCACATAKATGGGAACAAATACACCTATATAAAGTGAAAAAATAACAATGTCATGTGTCTAATAAACTTACCAATAAAATATAAAATATAGATGTTAAAATTCAAAGGTGCACTATGAACTTAAAAATGTACACAAATATATTACTACTGAGTTGTTTCACCCAATCCCTATGTTTAGTGCATCCTATTCAGCACGTGGGTAACGAACAAATACACTGTATTTTTTACGCAGGCGCGCTCGCAAGCATGTCCGCTCATAGGATCTTTCTTTCCCTGCGGCCCGAAGAACTCTTAATTAGCTCTTCTATTCCCTATCGAGATATCTGCACCCACAGAATTCTCTCTCGGGGTCCCCCTTTTTACTTATCGGGAGATCGGACTTCGCGGAATCACGAGGTCAATGGTCGAGAGTTGTTTCCACGAATCCCTGATACCCGATATAAGTCAACGCTGACCCTTCCCTTCTCCTGTCGGGACTTCTCCTATCGCAGTTTCGGCACTCGCGAGGTCGAGCAACTCGGTTCCCCGTCTCCCGAGTCCCGATACGTCGAACCTTTGATGCGCTCGCGAGTTGACCTTTCAACAGTCCCTTTACTCCATCAACATTTCGGAGTTCGCAAGATCGCGAATCCTAATGCCTATATTTCGAGCCTTCTCCTTCCCCGAATTTTTGAAAGGATATGCCACTTGTCCACCTATCGATGCCTGTGGCCCCACACTGTTCCTTTGGCCTATCGGGATATCGCGTTTCGCGATTCCAAATTACAAGAGTATCTTGTCCTCGAGACCTCTGATACGTCGAACTCTGACTTCATCAAGTCTTCCGACATGCGTCCCAAATGGTGGACGGTTCAGGTCGAACCTTTGACTTCGCCAAGCAAAAAGTCTAACCAATCACTTATATGAGCCTCTCCGATGACCAAATCCCTGGTTGAGTGATCACACGACACGCGTCCTTCTTGAGATCCACGGCTATCATCCCCTCATTGTTTTAGAACTCACAAGGTCTCGGGCTCTTGACTTCTGAACCTCCGATATACCGATGACTCTTGGTTCCTGCCACCTGTCCCAATAGATGGACGGCTCTGAGCTTGTCGAGATATCTGCGACCTCAAATTCCTGATGCCTCGTTCTGACGAGATGACGCCAGCTAGGTCCCACATGGAACTCTCCTTTTCTTTGGAAATTCAGACTTCGCGATCTCGAAATGAAAGTTTTCCTCGCCTCTAGAACTCACGAAATGTCGATACCCGATGACCACGCCTCTCGTCGGAACTTTCCTCCTCTCGTCCACGAAGCTTAACCTTCGTACAACTCCCGATCAATCCAACGGTTGACGGGTATCTACGTGCAGATCCGGCAGTCCACAATCTCCTGAGCTTGAACTCCGGATGCAACTGTAATCCCCTCACTTCTCTGGCAGATCAGATGGTTGGCGGGGTTTCGCTAATCTTCCCCACAAATTCTTGACCGTCAATTTCTTCCCTTTGATGATTCCTACGAGGGAAAACCAAGAACTCCTCCCTGGACTTATCCGCTTGTGCTACAAACTTATAATGTCCTTCAATGTTTCCAAAGGCCTTACTCCTCCAGAGCTTCTCACAACCTCGAGCCTCAAAGAGGGTCCTTGCACGCACTCCTTGCGGAAACCTTCAGACACTTTCAAATATCTGAGAACCTTCGACTCTGCGCACACCTGCAGTAGCAGTCTTTCAATATTTTTCTCAGGTTCGCAACCCTGAGACCTCACTCGGCCTGTGCACTCCTTACATGGCTCCTGTGCCCAATTGCACTCTGGGAGAATGAGAACAAGAGTTAAACTACCTGAGCCCTTTGTCAATTCACTCCTTGCGGATGACTTCAACTGCACTCCTTGCAGGAATCTCTTGCTTAGATAGAGAAACAATTGAAACTCATTCCTCTTACTCTTCCTCTCTCAGATTTCAAGAACTCAACAAGAAATCATTCATACATAGCATAAAATCAATTGCATGATAGAAATAATAAACCATTCATGAACGTAACATTCAAAGATGCATACATAGAGAATAAGTAAACACCATGAGTTTGAATCACAGCTTTCTTTATATAAATTCATAACTTATGTACATGGAGTCTGCTACACAGCTCTCTACTTCTCTTATTCCTCTGCAGTCATGCTAATGTTACAATACACAAGGAGGGTGTCTATATCTCGTTTCCCTCTTTCTTTCTAAAACTGTCTAATCTAATATTAAATTCTATCTACCTGCATTAACTATATTAAATGCCTCCTACCTATTTCATCTCAACATAAATGCCTCTATCTACTTCAGACGAGAGCGGGATGCTCAAGGTCTGATTACAATATAAAAGTATGCCTCTCTTTACTATCACATTTAAGGTTGGCGCATTATCTTCGAGACAATTTTAAAATTTGTGTTGGGCGTGTCCATCTTTCCTTCACTCCCGCACTGGATCGCTTGATGTGGGCGATGCTCCTGCATCATACTCCCTCACTTGAAAATCTTCATGGGCTCCTGTCCATGAGCTCGTGCATGGTTCGTCCATGCTTCTGTATCTCCGCTTCATTCTCCTAGCTGGAAACTTCAACTGGATGGTCCTTCCACTTGACCAAATATTCATAGTATTCTTTCCTTCTGGTCTTCTTGCCAATTATTTTGTCTAGTATGCTTTCCATTTGTGGCATCTCTGCAACTGGCATCTGCCTTTTCCACTGAACCTATGGCTGTTCATCACATGTTCCTTTTTCCTCAGCTTTGTATGGGTACAAATATGAGACATTGAATATCGGAGAAATTCCGATCCCATCGGGTAATTCAATCTCATAAGCATTTTCTCCCATTTTCTTCAAGACCCTACATGGTCCGATTTTCTTCATCTTCAATTTGTTATACGTTCCTCTCGAGAACCTTTCCTTTCTCAAATGTGCCAAAATCAAGTCACCAACTTCAAACTGAAGTTGTCTTCTATGTTGATCGTCTCTGCGCTTATACTCCTGACTTGAATTTTGCAACCGCTCCTTCACTCGGCTGTGAAGTTCCTTCATCGCTTCTGTGAAATCTTCTGCACTAGCGCTCCTAGTTGCATTCTGTTCTGAATCCCTCAATCCAGAAATTCCCCTCGGCTGTATGCCATAAACAATCTTAAATGGACTCTGTCCTGTACTTCTGTTCACTGAGTCATTATACGCAAACTCTGCCTGCGGCAATATATTGTCCCAACTGCTGTAGTTCTCTGAACTAAGCTTCTCAGCAAATCTCCTAGACTTTTGTTTACCACTTCTGTCTTTCCCTCCGTCTGAGGATGATACGCTGAACTAAACAACAATTTAGTTCCTAGCTTCTTCCATAAGGTCCTCCAAAAATGCCCTATGAACTTTGTATCTCTGTCCGAAATTATGCTCCTTGGCAAGCCGTGAAGTCGAATGACTTCTTTGAAAAATAGGTTCACGATGTGAGTCACGTCACTAGTTTTCTGACATGGGATAAAGTGTGCCATCTTGGAAAATCTATCCACCACCACAAAGATCGAATCAAATCCTCTTTTCATCCTTGGCAACCCCAATATGAAATCCATGCTAATTTCATCCCACGGCTTCTCAGGTATGTGTAATGGTTGATAAAAACCTGCATTCTACTTCCTCCCCTTCGAATGCTGGAAAATTCTGCATCTATCCACAAATCTCCTAACCTCTGATTGCATCCTTGGCCAAAAGTATGATTCACTCAGCTTTGTGAATGTCTTTTCATGACCGAAGTGTCCGGCCAATCCTCCACTATGTTTCTCCTTCAGCAAGTTCTCCCTCATGGAGCATTTTCGAATACACAATTGATTGCCTCTGAACAGAAATCCTTCTTGGATCATGTATTCTATCAACGAGCTTCTGTCTCTGAGAACTGGATTCTCAGTTGCTTTATATGCCTCCTGAAAATCTGGATCATCTGCGTACATGTCCCTGAGATCATCAAAACCCAATGTTTTGACTTTGAACTCCTGCAACAGAAAACACTTCCTTCTCAAAGTGTCAGCAACTTTGTTAGCAGTTCCAGAAATATGTTTAATCACAAAAGAAAAATTTTGCATATACTCAACCCATTTGACATGTTTCTGATTCAACTTTTCCTGTTGAGTCACAAACTGTGGTGCATGATTGTCACTGTATAGAATAAATTCTTTCGGAATCAAATAATTCCTCCACTTCTTCAATGCCTGTATGATGGCATAAAATTCCTTATCATAAGTGGAATATTTCATCTTTTCTTCATTCAGCTTCTCACTGAAATATGCTATCGGCCTGTCTTCCTGACTTAAGACTGCCCCGATTGCAAATCTGCTTGCACCACATTTCACTTGAAATGTTTTTCGGAAATCCGGCAACACCAGAACAGGTTGTTCCGTGATCTTCCTCTTCAACAAATTGAAACTCTTTTCAGCCTCTTCAGTCCAATGAAAAGACTTGTGTCTTTTTTTCACTGTATCCATCATCGTTTCACTAATTCCACTGAAATTCCTGATGAATTTTCGGTAGAAACTAGCCAATCCATGAAAACTTCTCACCTCAAAGATATTCTTCGGCGATGGCCAATTTTTTATTACCTCCACTTTATCTGGATCCATCCTCAACTCATTTGCCAAAATAACAAACCCCAAATAAATGAGCTTTGTCTTCATGAATGAGGACTTCCTCATGTTTATCAACAGTTTCTCCTGTTGTAATTTCTGCATCACTGTAGCCAAATGCTTCATATGCTCCGTTGTTGTTTTACTGAAAACCAGTATGTCATCCAAATACACAATGACAAATTTCCTGATGAACTCCTTCAGGACTTCGTTCATCAACCTCATGAAGGTACTTGGCGCATTTGTTAAGACAAATGGCATAACAAGCCATTCATACAACCCTTCGTTTGTTTTGAATGTTGTCTTCCATTCATCACCCTCTCTCATGTGAATCTGGTGATATCCGCTTTTCAAATCAATCTTTGAAAAGTATTTTTCTCCACTGAAGCAATCCATCAAATCATCCATTCTTGGAAATGGGAATCTGTACCTGATAGTTATCTTATTAATCGCCCATTAATCAGTACACATCCTCCAGCCTCCATCTTTATTTGGACTGAGTACTGTCGGAAAAGCACATGGACTCAAGCCTTCCCTGACCAAACCCTTGTCCAACAAATCCTAGACTTGCCTTTTAACCTCTTCATTCTCCTGCGGCGTCAATCTGTACGCGGATTTGTTTGGTAAACTGGCTCCTGGTATGAGATCAATGTGATGACTCACACTCCTGATTGGTGGAAACAAACAAGGTAATTTGTCCACTACAATGTCAGCGAACTCTTCCAGCAGTTCCTGAACCTCCTCTGGTAAATCAGCCACTCTTGTGCTAGTCAGAACAATTTTCAGTTTTCTGACCACAATGAACTGTGGATCCTCCTTCTTCTTGACCTCTGTAAGAAGTTCCTTCCCACTCATGAGAAGTACTGTGTTTCTTACTTCCGGTTTGACCTCCTTATCCTTGATTGGAAGCAACATGTGTGTCCTCCCATTCTTCTCCAGGGTGTATGTGTTCATTCTCCCATCATGAATCACATTCATGTCATATTGCCATGGTCTATCCAGCAATAGATGACAAGCATCCATAGGAATGACATCACATAATATCTTATCATTATATCCTCCTATCTTAAATTCAACTAAGAAATGTTTGCTGACATTTACCTGATGTCCTTTTTGTAGCCACGAAACTTTATATGGACTTGGATGATCAGTCGTCTCCAGCTCCAGATTTTCTACCATCTCGGTTGAAATGAGATTTTCCGTGCTACCGCTGTCCATAATGACCTTGCATACCCAATCCTTGGTCTTGCAAGCAGTCCTGAAAACTCTGGTCCTTTGGACTGAACTCTCCACCTCATTTTCGGGTGTCAAAATAACTTTTCGCATCATTAGCGATCTTCTACCTTCAGCGTCTTCTGCCTCAACATCTCGCCTCTGTGCCTCGGGGATGTGAATTTCTCCAGTTTCTTTCTTTTTCTCTGGACACTCAAATGACTTGTGCCCATTATTCCCGCATGTGAAGCATGTGATTACTCCACCTCTTCCTCTTCCTCTACCTCTAGTACGAGGAAAAGTGTTGTTGTCAGCATAATCTCCTCTCTGCTTAGTATGTTGTCCTCTCTGTTCATCATATCGCCCTTGTTGTGAGCTTCCACCTCTCTCTGTCCGTGTCTGAGGTTTCTTCCAGTCGTCCCTGGGCTTCTGGATTCTTTCCTGGGAAACTGATTTGCCTCTGGGCTGACTTCTGCCTCTGCCCCTCTGACTCTGCTTTCGGCTCAGCTTCTCTTAAGCTTTCAGAGCCATCTGATAAGCATCTTCCACCATTCGGATGGTCACCATACTCATTTCATCCTGAATCTCATATCTCAGGCCATTCATATACCTTTCCAATTTTTCGTCATTTCTTTCGCGATGACTTGCCCTGATATTCAACCTGTAAAACTCTTTAGTATATTCCTTCACTGACATCAGCTTCTGTCTCAGGTTCTACATCCTCCTGAACAGAGAAATTTGATAGTCGCTGGGAATGAATTTTGCCTTCATCTTTGCAATCATCCTGTCCCAGCTCTTAATTTTCTGTTTTCCTTGGCAACGCCTATCCGCTTGCAATTCATCCCACCACAAGACTGCATGTCATTTTAATCTCATTATGGCATGCTTGACCTTCTTGTCCTCTTCGATATCTTCATAGTCAAAGTAGGTGTCCAGAGCTCTAATCCAGTCTAGAAGCTCTTCTACATCCAGATTTCCCTCATAAACTAGAATGTCCATCTTCGCCTTTGCACCCATTCTTGCAACAGCTTTAAGCAAGCGTTCATTTGCTGCATCTTCTTCTATGATTTCTTCTTCTCCATCTCCAGCATCATCTTCATTTTCGGACTCACTAATATCTCCTACATCAACTGTGCACCTTTGTCTTATCTCCACGTCCACAAGTCTAGCGCGTATGTTATGCATATCTCTTTCTACTTCTGGATAATGTACCTCTCTACCCCTTCCTCTAGGCGTTTCCCTTTCCCCCTCTAGATCGGGTGATTGTCTATCTCTTTTCCTCGGCGGCATGGTGAATTCTCCTTTTCCCTGCTACAGGAAGAAAAGAAAAAATTTTGTGCTCTAATACCACTTGACGCAGGCGCGCTCGCAAGCACGTCCACTCATAGGATCTTTCTTTCCCTGTGGCCCGAAGAACTCTTAATTAACTCTTCTATTCCCTATCGGGATATCTGCACCCACAAAATTCTCTCTCGGGGTCCCCCTTTTTACTTATCAGGAGATCGGACTTCACGGAATCGTGAGGTCAATGGTCAAGCGTTGTTTCCACGAATCCCCGATACCCGATATAAGTCAACGTTGACCCTTCCCTTCTCTTGTCGGGACTTCTCCTATCGCGGTTTTGGCACTTGCGATGTCGAGCAACTCGATTCCCTGAGTCCCGATACACCGAACCTCCGATGTGCTCGCGAGTTGACCTTTCAACCGTCCCTTTACTCCATCGACATTTCAGAGTTCGCAAGATCGCGAATCCTAATGCCTATATTTCGAGCCTTCTCCTTCCCCGAATTTTCGAAAAGATATGCCACCTGTCCACCTACCGATGCCTGTGGCCCCACACTGTTCCATTGGACTGTCGGGATATCACGTTTCGCGATTCCAAATTACAAGAGTATCCTGTCCTCGAGACCTCCGATACGCCGAACTCCAACTTCACCAGGTATTCCAACACGCGTCCCAAATGGTGGACGGTTCAGGTCGAACCTTGGACTTCTCCAAGCACAAAGTCTAACCACTCACTTATATGAGCCTCTCCGATGACCAAATCCCCGATTGAGTGATCACACGACACGCGTCCTTCTTGAGATCCACGGCTATGATCCCCTCGTTGTTTCAGAACTCACAAGGTCTCAGGCTCTTGAATTCTGAACCTTCGATATACCAATGACTCCTAGTTCCTGCCACCTGTCCCAACAAATGGACGGCTCTGAGCTCGTCGGAATCTCTGCGACCTCAAATTCCTGATGCCTCGTTCTGACAAGATGACGCCAACTAGGTCCCACATAGAACTCTCCTTTTCTTCGGAAAGTCGGACTTCACGATCTCGAAATGCAAGTTTTCCTCACCTCTAGAACTCACAAATTGTCGATCCCAGATGACCACGCCTCTCGTGGGAACTTTCCTCCTCTCGTCCATGAAGCTTAACCTTCGTGCAACTCCCAGTCAATCCAACAGTTGATGGGTATCTACGTGCAGATCCGGCGGTCCACAATCTCCTGAGCTTGAACTCTGTATGCAACTGTAATCCCCTCACTTCTCTGGCAGATCTGACGGCTGGCGGGGTTTCGCTAATCTTCCCCACAAATTCTTGACCGTCGATTTCTTCCCTTTGATGATTCCTATGAAGGAAAACCAAGAACTCCTCCCTGGACTTATCCACTTGCACTAC
>SNQJ01S0013021.1:11783-25608 GCA_010110895.2 Picea sitchensis
GGCTATATAGAGTTGTGTCCTCCACCGTTTGGTTACTCTTCCAAACATATGGAGAGTTTGTGTTGCCTCCTACTTCGTAGACTTATGATTAACATATATGCTGCCTGAGTCTTATCACTTGCCATGCTATTGTCCAAGGGAAGTTTGTCACTAAGCCTGAGTCGGCCCCTCTGCAATATGTCTCTTGTCCGCATACCCGGCCATCCTGAACGTCCAATCAAGTCCTTGTTCGAAATCATTGAAGCCTTCAATCCAACCATCAATATTATCAAGTCCATAACCGACGCGTCGTCGAAGACCTCTGGGTAGTGCAGTCGTACACTCATATTACACTCCTACCCTAGTTTTAGAAGATTTTGAAGTTGTTGCTCAACATCTGAAGTACAGCCATCAGGTCGAATCAGCTTCTGGAAGATGGATACTCTATATGTATATCTTTTTGATTTCGAGATGTAGCTCCGCTATGTATTATTCGTGGCTACTCTTTATAGTTATTTGACATGGATCTACAGTGTATTTGATTGGTATCCATGGTTCTATTTTTTCCCGAGCATGGGTATGCCCGCCTCGGTGAGACATTTTTTATTTTGCAAATGGCACCTCCTGGTTCATGATCCTTGGGCTCACTCGTTCCGCACATCAGTAAAGATTGGTAATGTATTTCGGCCATCAGATGCTCTTCTGACCTCACACATTGGGGGGCATATGTTATAACCCTAAATTGCACCACGCATGCTTACTTGGCATCAGGCCAACTCATATCCCTTCTTTTCCAAAACTTTGTTGAACAACTCTTTGAAAATCCTCTTGTGTCAAGGCCCACACACCCTAACCCATTACTGCACATGTGTGCACGCTGGTTGACCCACTACAGCCCGCGTGTACCTAACAAAGCACGAAAAAAGGAAAGTTTCCGACGGAACAAAAAGCTATGGGTCAGTTAACTGAAACTCCTGGCCATGCATGGTCGAGGGTTCGTCCAAAACCCTAGCTCCTTCTAGCCTATAAAAGAAGGGGTAGGGGTACCATTTGGAGGAGGAAAAAATATAGCGAAGAAACTCTGCCCATTTACGTAATCCATTGTCCCAACCCTTTAGCCTTTCCTCATGCCAAAGGAGATTTAACGCAAAGCAGTTGGAGGACAGAAGAAGAGGAGCCCAGGATCAGGATCAAGGAGCGGTGGCCGGTCTCGACTTTGATTGTAAGTTGATTCATTTTTCAATTAATAAAAGAATACTTTTCCCGTGCCAATGCATGAGTTATCTATGGTTTGGTTAATTTGTGCTTAATTTCTAACCCTTGAATAGAGAAGTAGCGTGCATGCATAGTTGTTATTTGTCTTGATTGCAGGTTATCTGTGGAAGGAGCAGCGCAAGCAAGTGGTCAAAGCGCAACGAAGGATCTACATCGAACATCGGTAACAAG
Organism: Picea sitchensis; assembly: GCA_010110895.2. Lineage (NCBI taxonomy): Eukaryota > Viridiplantae > Streptophyta > Pinopsida > Pinales > Pinaceae > Picea > Picea sitchensis. Next base: position 13,209 of record SNQJ01S0013021.1, read on the forward strand.
GTTAGTAGTCTTTTTCCATGCATGTATTGCGAAAGAGGGGTTTAAGTTTTGGGTTGTAGGTTAAAAAGTAATTTCTTTACGGTCAAAATCTGCATGCAAGTCTGACCCTAGTTTGCTAGTCTGTAGGGTATTTTTTCCAACAATACTACTATGATAACCAGAGTGTTATATAGGTTTCTAATAATCTTGTTTCCCACAATAATATGAAGCATGTTGAGATCCATGCTCACTATTTGAGATAGTTGGTTCATGAGAACATTGTCTCTCTTGAATATTGAAAAAAAAAATGATCAGGTCATTGATATATTCACTAAAACTTTAACTGAAGCTATATTTATCAAGCTCCACATGATGCTTGGGATTTAGGAAGTTGTGATTATGGTGGGTGTCATAATCACGTAATTTCACCTCCTGAATATCCAGAGACGTGTGTTGATGGGGGAGTGTTGGAACATCAATCATTGATGGTTCATCACACATCTCCTAGTTTTATTCGATCGAGATATTGACCTACACCTAGATATAGTCGGTCAAGCGATAGAAAAACACACTAAATCAATCCATCAAGTAGTCGACATGAATTTTGGTTAAACAGTTGAATAAAATTCAGATATGGTTGGGAAGTGGATCAACCAACCCAAAAATTGACTATGATTTGGACACATAGGTGGTTAGGTTTATCATCCTTATCAAACTGAATTGATAGTGTGGATTTGGTGGAGTCTTTTGTAACTACCGATGGATACATGTGGACAAGATCTTCCATATTATATGGGTGTTGGTTAGATATTGAGACTATAAATAACAGACTCCTTGGGTCACTATCAACATAAAAAGTGTGCAATATATCATGTGGATCAATATGTGAAACATTCATTGTGATGTTCTGATCACAATGCACCCTGCTTAATTGTTGTAATGGTGTCTTTAGACACCACCTTTTGTCTTCGAAATTTTTTGTTCCTCTTCGATTTTCTGCAGTACTTTATTTTATGGTTTATGTCATTTTCCACCCTTTTCCCCAACAACCCACTCCATTCTTATAATCTAATTGATCATCATGAAAGGAATATCCAAGAGTATAGGCAGTTGAAATCCTCTCATCGTCATGAATGGAAACTTAGACATGGTCCTTCTAGAGTGCATCTAATCGACACTTACCATTTTCTTCAAAAACTTCAAACTAAGAAGCCATGTATCTAACCTAATATGTCATGCATGGGAACCGAATGCCTAACTAGATAGGAAATGAATCCACTTCTCCCATTTCCTTAATTTTTGTCTCTCTAGGTGGCACCCAATCTAGGGGGTTAAATTTTGAGAGGGCCAAAGAATGGAAAGTCTACTTGAGAGAGATATTGTTAATGGCTTCCCATCTGGAGTTTAGAATCTTGTAGAGGTTGGTGATGACCTCATTAGAAATAAAGTTTGCAAAAAAAAAAATCTTCCCATAACATATGACAGGGAATGAGGGTTGAGATGTGGAGGATGGCTTATTGAAGGAGATCCAAGAGAGATTCTAAGCGCTATTTTATTGAGATTTTTTTAGGAGGAGTGTCATTTTGAATTTGAATGAGCATATGAATGGTGATTCATGAATCACCTTCAATAATGAGTTTGGAGTATTGATGGAAGTTATTGATTCATAGAACTTGAAGCTATGCTCAGATTTCAACCGCATTATTATAGTTTATACCAATGTACTGATAAAAGACCCTGAGAATATTACCCTCAACATCTTGAAAGATCCTTCCATAGTTGGAAGGCCCAGGATTTCCTTTTGATGCTCCATTAAAATTTAGCTTATCAATCATATAGGAGCAGGGGACTAGAAAGAGGGAGAGGATGGGGAAGGGGGATGACGGGAGGATAAGGGGGTGGGGAGGAGGGGAGAGGGGAGACAAGAAGAGAGGAGGAGGAATCATTTTTCATTGTATTTAATATATTCAATGTCCCAGGTTCCTAATCAAACCGATTCAAGGATATTCATTCTTATTTTATTCCAAACAAAAGATTCTTGAAGGGTCTTTCCTTTTAAAATGTGCTTTTTCCTTTCTTTCCATGTTTCCCACAAGAAGAAACTAGGGAAGAGCTACCAAACGATATTGAGGATAGGATTATTAAATTTGTAATATTGCTAGGAGGAGATAGTCATTAGGATAGAATCTTTGCAATGATCAGTTTGACGAAAGAAGGTGGCCCCTTGATCCGAGAGGAATATGTTGAACCCACAAGAATTGAGAATATGTTCCATGGATTCATGTTCATGAAGGAACATGACACAAATACTAGGGCCCTTAAACCCTTGATGAAGGATTTGGTCCTAGGTTAAAAAATTTCCATGGGATACTAGCCAAACAAAGGTTGCTTCTTTGGGCCATAGGTTCAACTTCTACATTTTAGCCTAGATATCCTCTGAGGGTGAAAAAGCATGAATAACAACCAAGGAGTATGGTTATTTAACATTCAAACATCCTACAGGTTGGTAACCCCATCTAAGCTTGTCTGGGAGAGTAAAGACTATGATTTTCTTGATAAAAATCTTAGACTACATAGAGGAGAAAAAGGGTTGATTTTAAATAAGAATGTGATCCAGGTTGATATTCCAAGTTATCCAATATGATGAACCAGATATTTTGAGATAAATATGGTACAACCTTTCACCATGATCTTCTTTGAGAGTATCCTTAAGGATGAGGAAGTTGGGATTGGACTGGAGAGGAGGAAGTTGTTGCCAAGAATATTTCGAGAAGAGGGAAGAATTTCCATCTCTGACTTCCCAAAAGTTGTGAGTTTGTATCAATGATTTATTTTTCCAGTAAGTGTTTTAAATTAGGGATCCATATATTTCCCCTACCATTCTGATGAGATCCGAGCAATGTATGTGATTAGCATATTTTGTTTTCCACGGTTCACTCCAAATATCACCATTTTTTTTAAGACAACCCCATCAAGATTTTTCTCCAAGGATGTTATTTAGAAGTTCAGGATCTCTTGATCCCAAGCCACCTTTGATATTGGGGAGACAGGGAGTGTTCCAGAAAATTGGCACCCATTTTCTTGTAGCGTTGGAATCCTGCCATAAAAAATTTCATTACAAAGCCCTAACAACCTTCAGAATACACTTGGGAGAAATAATGGTAGAAAAGAGATACATTGGGATGGTTTGAAGGACTGATTTGAGAAGGATGAGTCGGGTTACAATGTTAAGAAGCCGAAAATTCCAACTGGAGAGTTTTTTTTTCAATTCGAGAAAGGATATATTCCCAGAAACAATTGCGAAAAATAGTATCAAGGAGAGGGACACCAAGGTATTCGGACATAAGAGACCTCCTGGAGAATCCAAGAATATAGGAAACATGGAATTGAACAGAGAGAGACATATTGAAAAATAAAATCTGTGATTTGAGGTGGTTGATGGAGGTTCCCAAAGCCTCCATAAAGTCACATAGAATTTTCTTATAGGTTGTAGCTTATCTTATTGAGGGAACCCCAATTAGGATCGTGTCATCAACAAGATGATTATGCGAGAGGGGGGGATCATAGTTATGAATCAATAATCTTTATGGGTGTTCTATATGCACTAAATCCCTCAATTAAATTGTCAACCTGGGGTAAGTAAACTTAGAGTTGTAGCACTATATATGCCAAGGCAGAAAATCTAGAGGAAGTATAGTCTAACTAAGGAGATGGTCTATCTGAGGGCTAATCTACTTAAGCAAATACTATCAATGAGAAAAACCTATCAAAGAAATTGAACTGTTTACCCTAAGCAACTTTTAAACAATGGATCGATGGATTGTTCCTAAAGAAGAAAACGAAAACCCTACTTTGAACAAGTTAACCTATTTAATATAATGAGAAAAAGCAAGACATCTATATAATCTATTCAACTTAATGAGCAACAGAAATAGAAAATTAATCTAATCAATCTATTCAAATCAATGAGCAGTAGTAAGTAATCAAGTAAACAATCAAACAACCAACCTATTAAAATTTATTCAGCAAGTAAACTAATCAAAACTACTCAACAGGTAACTAATCAAAACTATTCAGCAAGTGAACTCTATTCTTAAGATAAAACTCATAATCACTTCTAATCTGCAAAGGGAAATCTTAACCTATTTAATAAAAAGCATCATGACAATATTTAAAGATTAATCAACAACTATACTTAATATACAATAACAAGAAACTTCAAATATGATGATTATGTCTTCGGTGTCTTATGACATCACAATGGCATCTAACGATTAGTGATAGATCAAGAGGAATAAATTCAATATTAACTTCTATGGAGAAATGAAAAGTATGAATCAAGCAATCTAACGAGAGCTTAGCCATCATAGAATAAATATCAACTATCTTGAAAATCCATGTGATCTATCAATTTATATATCAATCATCAATGATAAGACAAAATTATTCTACTTAATTCAAATGCACTCTTATGCTAACTTAAGAAAATTCACACGATTAGAAAATCATAACTAAAATCTTAACTCAAACTCACACTTCTAATTAAAATTACAATTTAAATCTAGAATGGAAATTGCATAAATTAAACTAAGCTAATCCTATTATTTAAAACTCGGATTGAAAAAATGCTTATAAAAACATAATTCAAATTCTACTTCTACCTGAACATACTAAAACAAAATTGATAAGAAAACTAGATCCAGGAAAGCATGATTAAAACTGAGAATTAAATGAACAAAACTCGCAACTATTAATCCATCAAAACTTTGCCAAAGAAACTTTGTACTCTGTGTTAAATTAATACTCTGTTTTAGCTATTCTATTTCAGCCTATAGGAATTCACTTTGAGACTTAACACACAACAAGGTTAGAATCTTGCAATTTATTTACTAGATATTAAAAGACACGACATATTAACAACTATCTCCTACAATAAACCTACAAAAAGGAAATTTAAACAATTAATTGATGAACAACAAACACACAACATGTAAAATGATAAAAACACATATAACTTGAAATGAAGGAAATGATAATTGAACAACTAAAATATACAAGATATMTATCTAAGTATTCACCCAGACCACTGGTGGATCCCCCARCAGGTCGTGGCTACTCCTCAAAAAAAAATCGTGAGCTAAATCAACACAGTTCTGGCGTTAAATTAAAAAACACAGTCTAGCACAAGTTTGTGGAAATGTCTTGAGTTACACAAAAAAAYGATTCTAAAAATTCTTGACACTTTGTCTGACCACTACTGTGGTATTTATAATAATTAMAATTTGAGAKGTCGACCACTGGAAGGTTCGTCCTCCTCTAAAAATGGTGAATTCCATTAAATACGCTATAAYTGCCTTTGGCTTCTAGAAACTGAACAAGCCACTCAACGATCAGCATAACTGATTGATCTGAGATGTCAAGTGGTCGGTATTTGGAGGCCATGAGGGTGAACAAAACCCATGTCACTGATTCGCCCAGCATAGGCCGCCAATATAAAAACTGCCAACTCGCCCACGCTCATAGTGTTGGATGCAGTGTCGGACGCAGTGTTGGATGAAGTATCAGACGCAGTGGCGGATGGAGTACCGGACGAGCTACTGGATGGAAAAATGCATTGTGAATTTGTCCTATGACACATATATCGCACATTAGCTTCTCATAATCATTAAATCGAACTGAATAAAACTCAAAACCATCACAAAACTTCAATTGTGCATACCTGGTATAAAGTTATGACGAATTGATATCAAATCCTTCAAAAATTCCTCAAAATAGTTAAATACACATATAATACCGGTACAAAAAGGATTCAATCATCATCATAAAACAACCAAATCACGAGCCCAACATTACCCCCACACCTAAGATTTTGCAGGTCCCACTACAAACAAAAATGAATTTCCCAATATGACTAATCTTGCTAAGCAGGGGATGGATTAGCTTTCGAAGCTTCTTGCCTTGAAGACTTTGTCTTTTCCCTCTTGCAGTGTTTCAATTATGCATGGAGGCTACGATTATCATTGGTCATTTGGTCAACCAATCTTTGGAGGGAATTCACCTTTGCTTGTAGTATTGCATTGTCATGGTGGAGATGTCTATCCATGGTCTTCCTCTCTTCCAATTGTTGCAGCAACTGAACATTTTCCTATTGTAACTTTTCAATGGTTGGAGTATGATCAGATATCTCAGAGGAGGGCTTGGATCCCTTGAAGGATGTAGAGATTCTATTAGTTTTGGGATCTGGTGTAGGCATCTGTGAGGTAGGAGTAACAGGGGGTTTATGAGGGGAAATGGGTTCATATTTTGTCTCTCTATTAGGCTCCAATTCTTCTACAGACACTTCCCTAAGTCTTTTATGGGGGATTTCAAGATCGAAATATACTTGGATATGATCTGAAGTGCTTGGGGGTTTTTCATAAGGATTTCCTCTTGTATTTCAGACACTTTTTCGAAAAGATCCTCTCTTGAATCGATTATCTCCTCTCCTATTTGTGGGGACTACAGGGAAATCTTGTTGAATTACCTCTTGTAACTTTTTGGGTGCAGAATCAATAGATGTTGAGGCCAATGGAGATTTATCAATAGGCTTCTTAGTCTTCTTACCCGATGAGGCTACAGGGGTATCAACAAGTTTCTTGGTCTTTTGTTCCGGTAAAGGGATAGCTTGAGTAGAAGGGTTTGGATTCTTTGGAGAATGGGGTTTGGATGGAGTAAAAGTCCCTAGATCAAGTGTTTTCTTGTTGATATTGATTGTAAAATGGGGATTTGAAAATTGATAAATGAACTCATCCCATGTTTTCCCCTGTTTTTCCAATTCGGTTATGAAAAGTGATTTGATGAGGCCGTGGTGGAATAGGTTGTTATGGGGATTGGCCACTTTATTTCGTACTTGGGAAGACATCTTCTCAAGACTCTTAAAGAAGTAAAAAGGGAAATTCAATGGCTTATTGAATTGGAAATGAGCTAATAATAAAAAAATGGCAGTTTTTAAAAACAAAATATCTACCTTCACAAGTGATCATTCTGGTGATGACTATCAAAGGGTTAATTAGCTCCTCTTTAATCCACTCCTTGGAGTATCCCTTAGCTCTAGATACATTCTGAAACTCAGGTTTGAAGACCCTGTTGTAGCTCACCTGTGGCAACTGGTGGTGTTTGGACCAACAATCTCCAACTCTTGGAAGCTTTGTGGCTGAGGCAATTGACTCATTGGATACCATGAAGGTCAAATATTCCACGCGCACCATCCTTCCATCGAATCCGAGGGATAATTGCAGAGAAATGTCGTCATTGTGGCCTTGCAGATGGGCCAAGAACGGTCCCCACCCTACGTGAAGGAATACCTCCCTACACTGTGTGAACTCAGGGATAGCAAAGAGGTTGGGATAGGAGGATGGTTCATATCATTTGGGCATGGTGACAATGTGGAGAATGAAAAGAGGGAAAAATTTGACAGAGGACAAGAACAATTGGACAAAGGGTGAGCGCAATTGGGAAGAGGATGAGCACAATGTATGAGTGAAATAACAATTTGGAGTTAACCCTCCAATTTTGAATGCGCCCAAGGTGGAAACGGTTGAATTCATTGATGAATTCATCATACGCGAGTTTCCATGTGTGAGAATGAGTGCGTTGATTTCGAATTCGAAGAGCATATTTTGGAGGCAATCGTAATGATGAAGGATTTAGATCAATGTCCAAGTCTTCGACTTGGAAATTTGATCATAAAAGTGTTTAAGAATTGTATCATTTAATTCTCAATTTCCATTTAACTAACTCATGATACAGCTGAACAACCAAATAAATTCAAATGATTCTTAGTTACCTGAAATCGTGGTCATTTACTATGTGTATACACCTCATCTGATCCTTCATATGGTGCATCATTTGGTTTTTCATATCGTACCTTATATGGTCTTTCAAATGGCACCCCATACGACACTCCATATGGTACTCATGTGCGAAATGGAATCTATTCATCCTGTAATGGATGTTTTATCCATAGCACTCAGTCTTAAAACACTTTTGATAGTCATAGTGAACAAGAGCAGAGGTTGGATAAGAGTGTTCCATTATTACTTGTTTTTCCATCATTCTCATACAATCTATTCCTCTCTCTCGCATATTATAAGGCATGTAATCACAAATATTTAATGAACAATATGTAACGAAAAACCAATTAAGTGGTCTATCAAAGAAATGTACAGCGGTTTATAACACACAAGGAATATTTAGCATTTCAAAATAAAATAATTGTTGATATAATAGCATGTATCATGAAAGCAATATACAGAAATTTTTACAAATATTCTACTTCTTCTAGGAAGTGTTTTCATTTGTCAACTCATGAAACCCCTCCCCCACTCCTAAATATTGTGACACCTCACAATCAGAAATATAGGAAACCAGTCAATTCTCCCAATAGTCGAAGATTTACAGCTTGTTAAGTGTAGAGATAAATTTCACAAATCGGTCTGACGAGACGGTTAGAATATGGCCCCACCTATATGATAGAATATCTTACATATATCTAAGAAGAGGTAGGTGAGAGAGTTTCTATATAGTCTCAAAGTTAGTTCCTAGTGGAAAATTTATGGAGTTCATTAACCTTATCGTAACCATACATACTTCATGTCAGAGTTGTGTACAAGTAATGTCGTACATCATGACAAGTTTTAAGATTTAGGAGTTTCTTATTTTTTGTCAGATTATCATCCTCGCTAGGTAGAATTCCTCGCTTCCAGCAAGCTTGTTCAGTAATCCGACGGGTTTACCTAGTCATACCACAGGCCAGTGCCTGCTGTCAGCAGACCTGTTCAGTATCCTGGCGGTTTATCCTCTTACACCCTCAAATTCTGGCCTTCCATCTTTTAAGATTTAATACAAGATTTCTTTGTGCAAGAAGATGGGGGGATAGCTCTGGAAAAAAAAAAATCTTTTTTTCTTTTATTTTTTAGATTGGGATGGTATTTGTGTTAGAGGATGACTTGTTGGACCAGTCAGACTAACTTAGAGGGTCGTTTGAATCAGTTAGTCACACAATTTACTAATTTTAAATCTTTTAACACACTCTGCTTCTTTACTTATGAATAGTTTATCTCAACAAGTATGTAAGAATAACAATTTGACATATCAGATAGATAGTGACACAATAATTTCATGAGGAAATCCATAAAGGGAAAAGCCTCTTCTTGTTTTGAAAGTAAGGCAAGCACCAACTTCTCTTTACATTTTATTTTATCTGAGAAACTACTCAGAAGCTGCAACCTTCATTTGTTAAGCACCAACTGAAAGACAGCTCCTACTGCCATAATGCAAGCTTCAACTTGCAAAGAGACTCAGTCTCCCTATCTCCTCCCTTCCTCCCTAGTTTTCTAGCTGCAACTGTGTTCATGCATCAACTTGAATCATAAGGACTGGAGTCCTTCCTTGCACCACCCTTGAAATTTAAGACACCAACCTCTCTAAATTTTAAGAAATCACAAACTCAATTAAAGTAGTCATAAGAACCAGTCATTGTCATAATACATTTAATGCAATCTTTGTTTATCCTTTGAATACTTTAAGCCTACAATTCAATCTCTCTAACAAATTATCTCTGTTAAATTCTAGTCTGTAATTCAATTCTGTTGTTGTAGACTCTGTCATAAATTCTGTAATTCAATCTATGAATTTCATTTACATATTTATGTGTAATGAACTCTGCAACTTTGGAGACAACATCTTTGACACTTATTTAATCATTACGTACCTCTGAACTTCCTCTGTATTTAGTTTGTCTTCAATGTCATAATTGACTCTGCACAAATGTCATCTTTATATTTCAGCCTTAGTCTTCTCAGCTTTCATTGTAACTGTATATCTTTCGTCCTATTCATTTTTCAATCATATACTATGCATTCCTTTATATATTCCTTAGTGATTTTCCTAATGTAAGGGGTACTTAAGCGAGCATAGCCTATCTAAAGATATGATATAATCAAGCATTTTTAGTGTATAGTGTATGGTACCATTGGGAAAGAATATAAAGGTATCTTTAGGCTCAACTCACTTTATTCTTTTTGTTTTTTATGTTTCCATGGCTAACCACTAATCAGACCTCCTTGTTACTCTTTAATAAATATACTTTACTCACTTACTCAAGGTTCTTGGGGAAACTATACGAGTGACCTCTAAGTTTGATGGTTACAGTATCACTTCCTTATATAGTGGTGAAGGTTTAAGAGTAGCTGTTATTTAAGATGCCTTGAGAAAAATAAGATGAAAATATTTGCAAAAATATGGCTAATTACAACAAGTCATTATTCAATTGATGCTTAATAGACAACAAGGTTCAAATATAGCAATATTTTTGAAGAAAAATCCTTCCTTTAAATTTCCTTGAAACTCTATACTCCTCGTGAAATAAATACCTACAAAAATCTCTAGAATTGTCTTATCAACAAAATAAAAAAAATTATTTACATATGTACAGTCGAAAATTCAGAAAAAACATTCAAGAACAAGGGGGAACTTCCCCATCTACTAAGGCCAATGCCTTGTCAGTTGACATGACCTGTAGAAAATCTTCTTTGGAAATGGGCTTGTGATAAAGTTTGATTCGGTGTCCATTTACTACAAAGGATACTTGTCCATCGTCAATTGTTTTGATTTTCATAGCCCCATTGTCATACACGGTGACAACCTCGTAAGGACCCAACCACCGAGTGGTAATTTTTCCTTTGAAATTTTTAAATCAAGAGTCAAACAACAAAGCCCAATCACCAGGTTGGAAGTGTTTCTTCTTAATAAACTTGTCATGCCACTTGATCCTCTAGTTTTGGACTAATATTGTTCGTTGGATAGCATCTTTCTTAATCTCATCCAACTCATTTAATTGTAGGGTTCATTTTTTCTTAGACTCATCTAAGTTTAATCCCAATTCTGTGGCAATACGGAAGGTCCTTACCTAGAATTTTATTGATAGAAGCATGTGTTTCCCATATACTAGCTCATAAGGGGTATTCCCAGTGGTGTTTCTCCAGGTGGTCCGATATGCCCAAAAATCCTATGGAAGCCTATCAACCCAATCCCGATGATGGAATTGAACATTCTTGGTTAAGATATCTTCCAGAAATTTGTTTGTGGACTCTACCTGACCATTATCTTGTGGGTGGTATGGAGAAGACTTGTAGTGTTTAATCCCATATTTCTTTGTTAGTTATCTCATCAGCTTGGAAGTGAATTGAGTGCCTTGGTCTGTAACAATTTCACGAGGAACACCAAAGAAGGTAAATATGTATTCATAAATGAATTCGACAATGGATTTTTTTGTATCCCTGAATAGGGTTTTTTCCTCTACCCACTTGGTGACATAATCTATACAAACCAAAATATAATTTTTCTTACAAGACATGGGTGAAATTGGTCCTACAAAGTCAAGGGCCCATTTCTCGAAAGGTTCTATCATAACTTGGGCACGCAAGGGAATTTCACCAGCTGACATGGGTCTTCCTATCCTTTGAAAACTATTGCAACTCCTCACATACTTGGCAGCATCCTTGAAAATGCTAGGCCAATAGTATCCTAAATGTAACACCTTATATGTTGTGCGTTTGTCATAAAAATGGCCACCACATGATCCATCATGACAACTTCATAGGATTTCTGGTATCTCATCTTCTCGGACACATATATGAATAATCAAGTTTGGACCAGTACAAAAAAGTTCATGACCAACCCAAGAGTAATTGGCACTTTGCGTAATAATTCTACACTTTTCATGAGGTGGCAAATGAGATGGTAACTTCCTAGTAGCCAAATAGTTTTCCATATCCACAAACCACGGGGTATTTACAGAGAGGGGAAAAAGGTGCTTATATAGGAAACTATCATCAACAGGAATATCATCATCCTCATTTTTTATGCGTGAAAGAAAATCAGCTACCAAATTCTCCTTTCTAGGTCGATCAAGAACGGTGATATTAAACTCTTGCAATAGCAGGAGCCACCTAGTCACTCGACCATTAGTAATGGGTTATTCATGAGAAATCTAATGGCAGAGTGATATGTATGTACAAATACTTTGTAACATGTGATGTAGTGGAGAAACTTATTGATAGCATGAACTACTGCCAATAATTCCTTCTCGGTAACTATATAGTTTAACTCGGTAGGGGACAAGTCCTTGCTCACAAAATAAATGGAATAGGATTGTTGGTCTTCTTTCTTCCCTAATACTCCTCCTATTGTGGTGTCAGAGGCATCAGTGGATATGTGAAATGGGAGAGCCCAATTGGGCCCCCTCAGAACTGGTGCCATAGACAACTTATCTTTCAGAGTTTCAAAGGTGTTTTGACACTACTCAGTCCAAACAAAATCAACATCCTTTATTAACAATCCAAACATGGGTGCAGCAGTCTTTGTGAAATTTTCAATAAAC
>SNQJ01S0013021.1:30090-40641 GCA_010110895.2 Picea sitchensis
TGCCATTGGGTTTTGGGGAACCTGCTATAACATATGTGCGGGTTCTTACCTCTCGTCTTAAAGTTCCCCTGCCACCAAACTAATGCTAAGGTTCAGAAATGATCTATCTCCTAACTATTTCCTACCTTAAGAAAACTCCCCGGCAACGGCACCAAAAATGATGGGTGTTCTATATGCACTAAATCCCTCAATTAAATTGTCAACCCGGGGTAAGTAAACTTAGAGTTGTAGCACTATATGTGCCAAGGTAGAAAATCTAGAGGAAGTATAGTCTAAATAAGGAGAAGGTCTATCTGAGGGATAATCTACTTAAGCAAAGACTACCAATGAGAAAACCCTATCAAAGAACTTGAACTATTTACCCTAAGCAACTTTTAAACAATGGATCGATGGATTGTTCCTAAAGAAGCAAATGAAAACCCTACTTTGAAAAAGTTAACCTATTTAATATAATGAGCAAAACAAAGTCATATATTTAATGTATTCAACTTAATGAGCAATAGAAACAACAATTTAATATAATCAATCTATTCAAATCAATGAGCAGCAGTAAGCAAGCAAGTAAACAATCAAACAACTAACCTATTAAAATTTATTCAACAAGTAAACAATCAAACAACTAACCTATTAAAATTTATTCAGCAAGTAAACTAATCAAAACTACTCAACATATAACTAATCAAAACTATTCAGCAAGTGAACTCTATTCTTAAGATAAAACTCATAATTACTTCTAATATACAAAGGGAAACCTTGACCTATTTAATTAAAAGCATCGTGACAATATTTAAAGATTAATCAACAACTATTCTTAATCTACAATAAGAAGAAACTTCAAATATGATGATTATGTCTTCCGTTTCTTATGACATCACGATGGAATCTAACGATTAGTGATAGCTCAAGGGGAATAAATACAATATTAACTTCTATGGAGAAATCAAAAGTATGAATCAAGCAATCTAACAGGAGCTTAGCCATCATAGAAGAAATATTAACTATCCTAAAAATCCATGTGATCTCTCAATTTATATGTCAATCATCAATGATAATAAAAAATTATTCTACTTAATTCAAATGCACTCTTATGCTAACTTAAGAAAATTCACATGATTAGAAACTCGTAACTAAAAGCTTAACTCAAACTCACACTTCTAATTAAAATTGCAATTTAAATCTAGAATGGAAATTGCATAAATTAAACTAAGCTAATCCTATTATTTAAAACTCGGATTGCAAAAATGATTATAAAAACATAATTCAAATTATACTTCTACCTTAACATACTACAACAAAATTGATAAGCAAACTAGATCTAGGAAAGCATGATTAAAACTGAGAATTAAATGAACAAACTCGCAACTATTAATCCATCGAAACTTTGCCAAAGAAACTTTGTACTCCATGTTAAATTAATACTTTGTTTTAGCTATTCTATTTCAGCCTACAGGAATTCACTTTAACATTTAACACACAACAAGGTTAGAAGCTTGCAAGCTATTTACTAATGATTAAAAGACACGGCATATTAACAACTATCTCCTACAAGAAACCTGCAAAAAGGAAATTTAAACAATTAATTGATGAATAACAAACACACAACATGTAAAATGATAAAAACACATATAACAGAAAATGAAGGAAATGATAATTGCACAACTAAAATATACAAGCTATCTATCTAATTATTCACCTAGACCACTGGTGGGCCCCCTAGCAGGTCGTGGCTACTCCTCAACAACAAATCGTGAGCTAAATCAACAATATTCTAGCATTAAATTAAAAAACATAGTTTAACACAAGTTTGTGGAAATGTCTTGAGTTACACAGCAAAACGATTCTAACAATTCTTGACACTTTTTCTGACCACTACTTTGGTATTTATAATAATTACAATTCGAGAGGTTGACCACTGGAAAGGTCGACCTCCTCTAAAAATGGTGAATTCCATTAAATACGCTATAACTGCCTTTGGCTTCTAGAAATTAAACGAGCCACTCAACGATCAGCATAACTGCTTGATCTGAGATGTCAAGAGCTCAGTAGTTGGAGGCCATGAGGGTGAACAAAACCCATGTTTTCGATTCGCCCAGCACATGCTACCAATATAACAACCACCAACTCGCCCACGCTCCTAATGTTGGATGCAGTGTCGGATGAAGTATCGGACGCAGTGTTGGATGGAGTACTGGATGAGCTAATGGATGGAAAAATGCATTCCGAATTTTCCTTGTGACACACAGATCATGCATTAGCTTCTCATAATCATTAAATCAAGCTGAATAAAACTCAAAACCAGCACAAAACATCAATTACGCATACCTGGTATAAAGCTATGACGAATTGATATCAAATCCTTCAAAACTTCTTCAAAATAGTTAAATACACATATAATACTGGTACAAAAAGGATTAAATCATCATCATAAAACAACCAAATCACGATCCCAACAAATGCTTGGATCCTTTGAGCGTGTTTATAATATTTGAGGCTTCGACCCATCCCTTCATCCATAAGAATGAATATGAAATGGGAGAGGTGATAACCTTGTCGAATACCTATGGATGGACAAAAAGGGATTGAGGGGGAGCCATCAATTAGGAGGGAGAATAAGTATGAGGAGATGAGAGTCATGATCCAACTAACCCGAGAAGGATGGAATACAAAGGATAAAAGAACATCATTTATATATTGCAAGATAATATTTTCAAAGGCTTTGGACATATCAAGTTTGATCAGCATTCTAGGTGATTTGTTGGTTTTTAAAGAATGGACCACCTCATGGGATAGAATGATGCTATCCAAAATATGATGACCTTCAACATATCCCAACTACTCAGGACCAGTCAAGAGAGGCATGATGAGTTTGAGAAGTGAGGCAAAGACTTTAGTTATTATCTTATAGATAAAATTACATAAGGATATAGGTTGAAATTTATTGGGGTTGGTCACTTTCTCTTCCTTGGGAATCAGGGTGAGAAAAGTGGCATTAAGGGTGGGGAGGACACCAAATATTTTTTGAGATTTGGAAAGAAGAGCCTAGAAATATTGCTTAATCACTTTGAAGCAATGCTGAAAGAAATATGAGGTGAATCTATTTGGGCATGGATATTTCCCAAGGGCCATATTCATGACAACAAATTCAACTTCATCTAGGGAAATGTGCCACAAAAGACTCGCATTTTGGTTGTCAATAATCAAGTCAAGAATGTGACGAGTAGTAGATTGAATGGTAATAGATCATTCTAACACCCTATTTTCCCCCATGACTTTAATTATTCTAAGACTTCATATAATGTGATTATGATGCATGTATTCATGTTTTGATTAATAGAAAACATCAAACAACTAACTGAGAGGGAAAATCATTGATTACTAGCCATGATATCAAAAGTGGGAATTGATGAGGCAAAAATCATGAAGTGAGATGGTCGGTGAGGTGGAATTTCTTAGGTGGAACCTGAGGAGTTTCAGTGAGGAAAACAATAATCTTGCATAGAAATATTGCATATACTTACAAAACATAAATACATATCTTCCATCATACTTGAACCTGCCTGGAGCCACGTGAGAATTTATGGAGAGGCATGATTGGTGGTTGAAGCAGTTAATACTACTGACAAATATGATCTCTTGAAGAGGCAAGGTTCAACTACAAACTTGATGGAAGTACATCCCTAGATTTCCTCTTCAAAAATTTGGATCCCTGACTAGAGGTCGCTTCTAACAGAAGTCACAAGAATCTCAAGGATTGGAGGAGGAAGAGACCAAAGGTGGAAAAACATCCCCAATTTCAGAAAGAGGAAGAGATGTGTGGGTTACACACACAAATAACACATGCACAAGAAGAAGTAAAGAACAAAGGAGAATATATGAGAGAGAAAACAATCAGAACAACAAACGAGTAGCAAAAATCTTGGAAGACTGAGTGAGTTGCAGACTCACAAACAGATGGTGCATCAAACAAGAGGTTTTTAGTTGCATATATCCGAGGAAAATAAAAATTTGGAAAGTTGTTCTTGGAGAAAATAGAAAGCTTGTCTAAAGGATTGATGATCACCTTAGAACAAAGAAGACCCAGATCTAGACTAGAGCTACAGAGGATTGTATCTTGGTACCTACTAGAAATAAACCGACACTTTTAAGGGAGGTCGCCAAGGGAATGTATATCAGAGAAGGGACTCATAATTCAGAGGAAATATAGTGGAAAGGGTACATGATAAACCTGTAGAAGTCCTAAGATAAGCGGGAAGAGGGAAACGTTTGTTGTTGTTAGTGGAGGAAGGAGAGTAACATTCCTGGATCAATTTTGAGTTTGAAGAACTAGATGAATCATTCCCCTTGTGGTATCATGGCTTGGAAGGGGGTAGCATGTTGTAGGAAGGTACTCTACATCATAGCATAAGGTTGGGGGGAAAGGCATCCTCTCTCAGTCAGTTGTTTGTTGACTTTTATTGGATAGACAAGTGCTTTCAATTTAACATGTTGATGTAAATATATTATTTCATGGTTAAATATGGAACATGAATGTATGAATGACTTCCTAATTAAAATGGAGTAATTATGTTTGTTTCCATTGGCCAACCTATTAAACTTATTAATCCTTGAGAGTTGTGTAAGGGTAGGGTGTTTCCATGTGAGGGTTGCAAGGCTCTGCGTGGAAATCTTGCAAGATATGAAGAAAATATTTATCCTGAAAATGAAAGAGGAGATGCCTTAGTGATTGGAAGGGCCTCAGTATAGACTCCAAGAGTATCAATTTTGGGGAAACCCTTAATCTTAAGAGGAAATTTAATAGGATATGGACAAATCCTTCATTTGGAAAATGACAGGAGTGTCTCGGTGCTTAGGAGATCCATGTGTAGGTTGAGGAACTATATGTTTTGAAAGAGTCACCCGCCTTAGGTATAAATATTGCAATATATCCAAAGCCTCAATCTAGGTGAAGAAGAAATGCTTAGTCGAGTTAAGAGAAAAGTCCCATAGATATTAAGAGTTTACCAAAGTCCCAAAAAAGACTTAGAATAAACCCCAAAATGTTTAATTTTGGAATCGGACTATTACCATAAAGAAAACCAATGTTTTAATATGGGAAGATTCACAACTGTTGATTTGGTGAAGTGAATAGATCTAGACCATTTGTCGGATGGTACTACAGTCAGAGTGACCAAGCGGGGAATTATATTTAGACTTCGAGGGGGAGACTCTTAATCAACAAGGACCATTGATATGTCGGAGAATGATAATGGTGTTTTCAAACCGTTGGATCAAGATACTAGTGTATCTAAGTAAGTTCGGTCAGATATTTGGGCAGATGATCATGATGGGAGTCCGATGAATAGGGAGCATGAGGATCGTAGATTTCTTAGGGAGTGTTCCATGAGATATTATCCATCATATCTCGCTTGAATTTTTCCAAGGATGAGGGTTCATAAATATTAACTATTGAATAAATGTAAACCCCGAAGCACATGATCTCCATTGGATGAGAATAATGTGACACATTCGATGGTCAGAGTGAGTTTGTTTGAAGTGTTACATGACACCTAAATGGAAATGCCCCTATAAGGAGGGACTTGGAGAATAAAGATGAACTATTGATCGGTGTATGAAGAGACTAGATCTCAGCCGTGGATTTTGTGGGTCCCATCGTAGTGGGTAGAATGGATGTTTAATGGAAGTATAACCTTTTTGTAGGTAGGGATTATGAGGCAATCATAGTCATTGTAACCCTAATCCAAGGACTGTTGGATCCCATAAAACAACACGTCAGAGACTTGCATCAGAGAAGAGGTTGACTCTGGAATTTGAGCATTCTGATGGGAATGGGTCTGAATAGCCACATATGGTTTTTCTAAGGCCGAGAAGGATGTTGATAGTTCGATTGGGGGTTCTAAGAACTTGATTGTCATATTCAACCTTGTGGAGATCTTTCGTAGTGAATTATAAGAGTCAATATACTATGTGTTGTGATGAGAGAATTATTCACATAAGCACCAATGGACCCAAATAATCATCTTGAGAGAGGAAAAAGAGAAAACCAAACAACCCACCATCCTAAGAGTGGATAGGGGGTCGGGTGTGTTACAATCGATTTGGATGGGATTTAGTTAACAAGGATTAGAAAAAAGAGACCAAATCCTACTCAATATATGGATGAGGGGTGAATTTTTTACCTTGAGTTGAATTTAAATTGGTTATGCAGTTGGTATGCCTTCGTTGAACCATCCATCAGTGAAAAATTTTGGTTTTGCGCTCCCCTTCCTCGAGCCATTGAAAACAGGATTTCTGCCTCCAGAAATTCTCCTCTTGATGTTTTCTTTCATTGATCTGGAAGGAGAGATCCTTTTCTTGTTGGGAGAGATCCTCTGACCATCTGTGGAGGATAATTTGTTGTTGGATATCAACCATTTTGGATTCTAATTGTTCCTCGGCTTGAAAATTTTACCAAAGACTGATTTTTTTCCAAAATTTAAGATGTTCCTTGAGATTTTTGAGACTCTACTGAAAGTGATACATTAGGGAGACATGTGATACGTCATCCTCATCCCACCATTTTTTAATGTTACTTTGTAAATCTAGATGTGAGTGATAGAACTTTTCGAACCTGAAGGGATTCTTGAGAGGCACCCACTAAACATCCACACTGAGACAGATGGGCCAATGGTCAGAACTTGTCATTGGAAGAATGCTAGTGTACATATGAAGACCAAAGAGAATAAGCGATTCAAAAATTAGGTAGTGGTCCAATCGACAAGAAATACATTAGGATCCCCCTCTACGATTGTTCCGAGTGTGAATACCATTGTTGGTCTCGATGTCAATCAGTTTCGTCTCTAAAATAAGGAATTAAAGGTGGCATTGTCATGATATAGCCTATGAATTCTTCATTTTATTTCCTCAAAGTATGAAATGAAGATGAAATCCCCTCCAAAGATCCTAAATTGTTGTTCGATGAGATACGAAGTGTTTTGCAGAGCTTATCATATTTTTTATCGAGTAGTTGAGGTCCATATACATTTGTGATCAATCATGTAGCCTCTAAACCAATTGGTTGGAATATCGCAATGAGGATTTTAGATGTGGAAAAAAAAAATTCCAAGAGGATTGTGGCTGGTTTCTAGAGAATTGCAAGAACCCCCACAAATCCTCTAGAGTCCAAGGCAACATAAAGACAACTTTTCCAAACTTTGGAGAGAATATTAGCTAATGCTAAACATGATCATTTTGTTTCTTGCATCATGAAAATATCAGGAGATTCCATACATACCTTGTTCCATAAGAGCCTTTGCTTGCTCTTACCATTTATTCCTCGAATATTCCAAAAGATTGTTTTCATTAGAAACTTGGGGAGGGATAGGGTAGATATGAATCTATGATCAAATCATTTTGACCATAGTCATCCAAGATATATCCTATTTCCTGTAGAAGCTATAGATTTTATTTTCTTCCTTTGTGCTTGTCATCCCAAGGATTCTTCTTAGGATTCATCTTGTTGGTTTGAATACCAGGTGCACGTTGGATCTAGGTAATGGATTAATTCCTATTGGGTCTTTCCTATATTTGTGCAGGGCTCAGTTGTAATATACCAGATATAAAAAGTATGCAGAACAGAAATGAAATGCTAGAAATGGAAAAATAACAGTAATATAACCAGAACAATCACCACAATAGCACTGAAATGATATAAGAATAACAACAGAAATAGAACTTTGATTCTAAGAGAAATGTTCATGGGCCTCTACGAGGGGGGAACCTCCAATCGATCAGATCTCTATTACAATAATCTCCAAGATAGGGTTCTCATACCCTCGACTCCTATTTATACTAAATATGTCTATCAAAAGAAGCATCTAGAGGAAGATCATTCTAGAAGTGGAAGCTTCTATTAGGTCTTCTTACATTCAAATTATTCTATTTTACTGCAATGCCTTATTAATATTGACCTGTATTACATCCAAATATATTGTTCTACCTATGTGCGGGTTAGGACCCTAACATGTCCTCCCCCTTAAAAACAGCCTTGTCCTCAAGGCTTGAGATGTGGAAATTGTTGTAGAATGGTAGTTGGTTCCCAAGTGGCATCTGTTGGAGTTGTATCTTACCACTGGACTAACACTTCCTTGATGGTTCTCTAATGCAGGAAATGCTCACGTTGGTCCAAAACTTCTTGTGGTTGTAGCCAAATGGATCCTTCTTCGGCTAACTCAGGAAGGTTGGTTTGAATTTGGCACTTAGTTCCAATCACCTTCTTTAAGCATGAAACATGAAAAATAGGATGTAGCTTCGAATGACTAGGCAAAGATAACTAATAGGCCACCTATCCCACACACTTGAGAATGGTATAAGGACCATAAAATTTGGGCGCTAGCTTCTTACAGTGCTCGGCCTTGAGGGAATTTTTCTTGTAAGGTTGCAGTCGAAGAAACACCTGATCCCCTTCTGCAAATTGATGTTCAGAGAGACCTTGATCTGCTTGTTCCTTCATGCGATTTTGTGCCATGACCAAATTCTCTTTGAGGATATGGAGAATATCCTCTCGAACTGTAAGTGTTTGGTCAAATGCCTGGACCTTCGAGACACCAGGTAATTATGAGAGAACGAAAGGTGTCTTCTGTCCATATACCGCTTCAAAAGGAGTCATGCATCTAGTTGTATGGTATGAAGTGTTGTACCACCATTCAAATAGGGGTAACCATTGAGCCCACTGATTTTTCTTTTCTGAGGAAAAACACCTCAAATATGTTTCCAAAAACTTGTTGACAACTTTTGTTTGACCATCAGTCTGGGGATGATAAGCTGTGTTGAGATGCAATTGGGTTCCTTGTAGCTTGAACAGTTCTTGCCAAAAATTTCTTGTGAAAGTTTGGTCGCGATCATAAATAATAGAGTGTGGCATGCCATGAAGCTTGAAGACCTGATCCATGAAAATTTGAGCCATTGTGGATTTTGTAAACGGGTGTTGAAGAGCACAAAAATGAGCATACTTGGAAAGATGATCAACAACCACCATGATGATTGATTTATTTCCCGATTTGGGTAAGCCTGTAATAAAATCCATAGAGATATCCCTCCAAATAGCAGGTGGAATCGAAAGAGGTTGTAGTGTGCTCAGAGATTTGACAGTTTCTCCCTTTTTGTGTTGACACACATCACATTCAGCGACAAAAATACGAATGTCTTGTTGCATACCATCCCATAAAAATGAATGTTTGACCTTGTCATAGGTTTTGGTGAACCCAGAGTGCCCCGTTGTGGGTGTAGCATGAAGCTCAGAAAGTACCGTGGATTTAATCTTCGATTGTTTACTTAAATACAAACGACCTTTGTATCGAAGCTCATTATGGAGCCAAGAGTACCCTGGGGAAGTTGGAGCATTGGACTGCAATTGTTGGATCAGATGTGAAATTTTGGGATCCTGTAGCCATTCCTGGCGAACAGCTTGGAGCCAATCTAGTACAATGAAGGAAAGATAAAAAATGGATCCTTCATCTTCATATTTTCGGGAAAGTGCATCTGCAACCACATTGTCTTTTCCTTTCTTGTAAATGATCTCATAATAATATCCAAAGAGCTTAGTCACCCATTTTTGTTGCTCCGAGAAGGAAATGCGTTGTTCCAGAAAATACTTGAGGCTTTGATGGTCTGTCTTAATTTGGAAGCGTTGCCCCAATAGATAAGAGCACCACAGATCAACGACATGAAGAATAGCCAACATTTCCTTTTCATAGATTTATTTTCCCAGATTTCTTTCTGATAGTTGCTTACTAGTAAATGCCAAAGGTCGACCCTCTTGCATAAGAACAGCACCAATTCATTTCCCTGAAGCATCACATTCCAAGAAAAAGGTCTTTGTGAAATCAGGAAGGGCCAGGACTGGAGTGGTGCACATGGCCAGCTTCAAGGTTTGAAAATCTTGATCAGCGGCTGGAGTCCAAGTGAAAGAGTTATTTTTTAGGAGAGAAGTGAGAGGTGTTGCAATCTTTCCATAATTCTTAACAAACTTGTGATAATAACCTGTTAAGCCCAGAAATCCACGCAAGCTTTTGAGAGTCTTTGGGTGAGGCCATTCTTGCACAGCTTCAATATTTTTAGGATCCACCCTAACGTCATCCTTGCCAACCAAATGACCCAAGTACTCTACTTTTGAGGCGCCAAAAGCACATTTAGACTGTTTCAGTAAACGTTGGTGATGAGAGAGTAGATGGAGAACTCGATCCACATGAGCAAGATGGTTTGTCCAGGTTTTTCTATAGATTAGGATATCATCAAAGAAAACTAAGACCAAATGATGGAGAAAAGGATGGAAGACATGATTCATGAGGCTTTGGAAGGTGGAGGGGGAATTACACAAGCCAAAGGGCATGAACAAAAACTCATAGTAGCCCTCAAGAGTTCTAAAGGAAGTCTTGGGAATGTATGCATCTTTGATACGTATCTGGTGGTAGCCCGAATGAAGATCAAGTTTAGTAAAGAATTGGGCGCCACTCAATTCATCCAGGAGGTCATCAATGACAGGAATGGGAAGTTTGTATTTAATGGTAAGTTTGT